>JAFBJT010020303.1:0-13040 GCA_016785325.1 Chascanopsetta lugubris | reverse complement strand
CACACACACATTTTCAGCCTTCCTCCCTTGAGGAGACATAAAGGTTCAGTCAACTTGACCGCGAAGTGAGTCGACTGAGTTATTTCAGTTCACCAGATCTCATTAGAGTCCGTGGTGATCAAGAAATGGCTGCGTAGTGGCATCAGGTGATTGTGATGGTGATCATGTCGGCCAACATGTGAAGGTTCCCTTGCGATCCATAGCAGAGTGCTAATTTTGGACCTGAGACACATCCTGGACATCTATGCTAGTATTCGAGTATTCACACACATATCAGTCTGAGCTCTTCTTGTCGCTCATATTGTTTGTTTCCGTTGTTGTCGTCCACAGAGCAGTGGAAAGAGTTCTGTATTAGAGAGCCTGGTTGGCAAGGACCTCCTTCCACGCGGCACTGGCATCGTCACACGCCGACCTCTCATCCTACAGCTGGTGCACATTGATCCAGAGGACCGCAGGAAGACCAATGAAGAGAATGGTAATGTCACCCTCACCTCTGCTAATGATGTCAAATGACCCCTAAAGACTGCAGTCTCTTTTACAAGCAAATGCCTTAAAGGCATCTGTGGTGATATATATTATATAACAACACATTCAGATCTAGTGGGTATGTGTCAACTATAGACTAATTCACTTTGGGATAAGGGAACTGGACGTGTTTGCATCATAGACTATATATAAAGATGGACGTAGCGTTCGTGACATCACCTATAGATTTCTGCAGAGTGCTTATGAGGCTCATAGTGGGCAGTTCACGCATCAGCCATCTTGCCGATGCCTAACTCCTCCTACTTCCTGGTTCATCCAAATATGGGTAGAGAGGCGTAGCACAGGTAGAGCTGGGGTTTGCCCATGGTGCTGTCACAGCATCCAGTGTGGCAATTGACTCACTTTTGGAGCCAGCCCCAAGTGGACACCCAGTGAACTGCACGTTTTTGCGGGGGCTAATTTCTGCTGCACTTTATTACGATCCCTTTATATACAGTACTGCCAGGTCTCTTTATTTATTATAATTAATTGATTAATTAATTTTACACAAAGACACTCACTTCTTAAGTATAGTGATGTAAAAGTGTAATGCTGCCAAACATGGAAACGCTGTACTAAAGCACAAATGACTACGGTAGTTGAACACAGTTACAGGTGTGTAATCAAAACTGCAGTATGGATGTACAATTTTTTTCGTTTTGTTTTGTTTTTGAAGGCTTGACAGACTTTCAGCGACTCTGCGTCTCTGCACAGAGCCCCGCAGGAGCTGCACGTAGTCAGGCTAACACCTCTGTCTCCTGTTGTCTTTCTCTAACCACAGAATCAAAGAAAAATGGACGCCTTAACAGAGGTCTCCTTTTTCTTGTTCTATGTCTTATCCATGTATTTTGTATATTACATAACAACAACAACAACAACAACATGCACCCCCCCTTCTCTTTTACCCCCCATGCTGCCCCATCCTGGCTTGTGATTGATCAGCTTCTGCCAGATCATGTGGCTTCACTTCATTCAGCTAATGCCCCGGTCCTGCCTTTAGGCTGGTGTCTGTCGGTTGAAGTCTGGCAAAGCCATTGACTTGTGCTTTTTCAAAAATTTTCTTTCTCCTCAAACTACAACTAACAGACTCCACCCTTGTTAGGTTGTTCCCTTTATTTTGCTAATTGTTGCAGCTGAAGTCAAGGCCACCATAACAGTCTTGAGGTCTTTGTTTCCCAAAATGCGCCGCCCTTTTTTGTCTCTCGCCTGTAAATTGCTTCCATCACAGCTCTTTTGAAAACAGTTGTTTTCCAAAGCAGAAAAACTCCTCAGCTCAAAATCCACAGCTGAATAGTTTTTGTTTCCGTCCTCCTGCCAACAGTGAAGTCCTGCCACCCAACATTGAACAGATAGCTTGCTAAAAATAGCAACACTGTCACATCACTTCTAACCAAAACATCTGTCGCCATCTTTGTTCTCCGATAGGCATCGATGGAGAGGAGTGGGGCAAATTCTTACACACCAAAAACAAGGTAGGATCAGAAAGCAACACCTAAATGAAGTGTTCCACTGCAAATATCTGAATGTTTATTTCGCTGGATTTGATCACAACAAACCCTAGTTCTATATCCCGAAGTCATGTACTGAGAGCTTCAAGGTTTAAGTGTCTCCTGAGCTCCTCATAGTTCTCCATGTTTAATCAAAGAAACCATTATGATACACTCAAGTCGCATGACACTGACCACACCACCTCAGAGAGTGTGTCTTTGTGTATTCCGTTATTACATTTAGTCAGTGTTGTTAAAGTATTGTAAACTAGTCCCTTGTCGTTCTCATTTTGAATGTCCTTGCCAGATCTACACAGATTTTGAGGAGATCAGGCATGAAATTGAAGCGGAGACGGACAGAATTTCTGGCGCTAATAAGGTATGAAAATACAAGGAATTATAATAAAGAATACGCTTTTGGATTAAAGCCAGAATTTGATTCCATAAAGACAATCAATCAATGTTCTATTTCACTTTTAGGGTATCAGTGATGAACCCATTCACCTGAAAATATTCTCACCACATGTAGTGAACCTCACGTTGGTGGATCTTCCTGGTGTTACAAAGGTGAGATGTCTTTCCTTTCCTTCAGGTTCATACGTCGCCTAACTCCTCCTACTTCCTGGTTCATCCAAAAATGGGCAAATAGGCGAAGCACAGGTAGAGCTGGGATGGGCCCATGGTGCTGTTGTAGCTTCTAGAAAACGTGGCAGTTTGGCCCAGGTGTCACTCAAAAGGTCACGCCCGTAATTATGCACAATTTCAAACCTTAATAGAATAAAAATAAGGGAGTAAAAAAGAAATGTTTCCCCCGCACAGTTGTCACGGCAACAAATATGACTGATTGAGACCGAAATATTTGTTTGTACCAGGCTTTAAACATGTTTCATTCACCTCTAAGGTTGACCACGGGAGTCTCTGGGCATTGACTCACTTTTTGTAGCCAGACTCTAGTGGCCACCCTGTGAACTGCACGTTTTTCCACTTCCGAATCATTTCACTCATCTGACAGCTGGTGTGTGTTTGTTGAACAGGTTCCTGTTGGAGACCAGCCCAAAGACATCGAGCTCCAGATCAAAGAACTGATCATCAGGTACATTTCAAACCCCAACTCCATCATCCTGGCCGTGACGGCTGCCAACACAGACATGGCGACTTCAGAGGCTCTTAAAGTGGCCCGTGACGTTGACCCTGATGGTAAACGGATCATTAATCCACGCACTCTTTGGCTGCCATGTCACCGCTGTGTTTATATAACCAATCCCTCTCTGTATGCAGGGAGGAGGACGTTGGCTGTGGTGACCAAGCTGGATCTGATGGATGCCGGCACAGACGCGATGGACATATTGATGGGCAGAGTCATTCCTGTCAAACTGGGCATCATCGGAGTGGTCAACAGGTGAAATGTCATGTCACCCTTTCACTCGTACTCTTTTATTGGTGTAGAGAAGGGGTGTCAAACTCATTTTCACTGAGGGCCTCATCGGCATTACGGTTGCTCTCAAGGGGCCGGTTTGAAATGTGGGACTAAATGTAATTACTACTTAACATTTTGTAAAACATCTGTACTGTATCTCTACTTCATTATCATTTATTCAAGTTACAAATATATGCATTTCCATACGTGTTACACATGCAAACACACTGAATATATTGCTACACATAAAAAGTGGCAGGGTCAGTGTCTGCTTTAGACTTTTATTTTTAGACGACCATTAGCCTTTAATCTCTCGCCGGCCACATAAAATGATCTTGTGGGCCACAAGTTTGACACGTGATGCAGAGTCTGACTCCCTTTGTATCTTTTAGGAGTCAATTAGATATCAATCAGAGGAAGTCGGTGGCTGACGCGATCCGTGACGAGTACGCCTTCCTACAAAAGAAGTACCCGTCCCTCACAAACAGAAATGGAACCAAATATCTGGCCAGAACTTTGAACAGGTATTCATTTACTCTTTTGCTCTCCATCACCTGACTATCATGAAGAATCACTTCATTAAAACACCTTTCTCCTCTCCACAGATTACTCATGCACCACATCAGAGACTGCCTCCCCGAGCTGAAGACGAGGATCAACGTGCTGGCCGCCCAGTACCAGTCTTTACTCAACAGCTACGGGGAACCTGTGGAGGACCAGAGCGCCATGTTGCTGCAGCTCATCACCAAGTTTGCCGCCGAGTATTGCCACACCATCGAGGGCACGGCCAAGTACATCGAAACAGCGGAACTGTAAGTATATCAGCACTGTCAGTGTCGGTCCCATCGAATCCCACCGCTGTGTTCGATAGTTTGTGTTTTTTTCCCCCAGATGCGGTGGAGCGAGAATCTGCTACATATTTCACGAGACGTTCGGGCGCACGTTGGAGTCGGTGGATCCTCTGGGGGGACTGACGACCATCGACGTTCTCACAGCAATTCGAAACGCAACGGTAGGTTTCCTCGAGCGTTATCCTAATTTGAGTCAAATGTCCTCGGTTTGAAAACGTGTGTTTTCGTTGCGCAGGGCCCGAGGCCCGCGCTGTTCGTGCCTGAGGTCTCATTCGAGCTGCTCGTGAAGCGGCAGGTCAAGCGTCTGGAGGAGCCCAGTCTTCGCTGTGTGGAGCTGGTTCACGAGGAGATGCAGAGGATCATCCAGCACTGCAGCAACTACAGCACACAGGTCAGACCACATACACACTCGTACATTTGGAAATACGTATAACATGGCAGCATCTGATTCAAACAGCGATCTCACTCTGCAGGAGCTGCTGAGGTTCCCAAAGCTCCACGACGCCATTGTAGAAGTGGTCACCTCCCTACTGAGGAAGAGACTTCCTGTCACCAATGATATGGTCAGGAACCGATCACATCAAACACCACTTCACTTCAGGGTTGTTGTTGTTGTTGTTATTATTACTAATCAAAATGTGTTTTCAGGTCCATAACCTTGTTGCCATTGAACTGGCCTATATCAACACCAAGCATCCTGACTTTGCTGATGCTTGTGGCCTCATGAACAACAACATAGAGGTAAGACTTTTCAGTGGATTATTATTTTATATTTCATCAAAGGAGGGTCATTTAACATGTTTTGGCGTCATTTAGTATAATTAGCATCACTGTTAGAGCGGTTGACAGTCTCAGATCGACTGCTCCTTCTCCTGTTTTTAGACTCTCTTCCTGAAACTCTCTGTAGAGCTCCTCCCCCTTCCCTCACAGAAAAGCCCAGACTGCTCTGACCGGCCATTGGCCACGTCTCTTGTTTCTTGTCTATAGCTGTATCAGACTCTGACCACCACAGTGATATCAAATTAAACCTCCGCTAGTATGAAAATTGAAAGTATCTTTTAATATAGATCGTCCCTGATACCGAATGACATTGGGATATTTAATTAGAAGCTCCGCCTACATTCACAGAACAACAAGGAAAACGGGGGCCATGCATAATATGACATATTCAATTCAAATCTAATGTTTATCTGCAGTTATCTCCTTTTAGTATTTCAATTAGAGCACATAACAAATAAAAGAGCTGAAACGCTTGTCAACGTTTTTGATTGCCCTTTTAACTTGTCTGGTCTTTCCAGGAGCAGAGACGCAACAGAATGAGAGACCTGCCCGCCGCTGTCCCCAGAGACAAGGTACGGTACAGCTCATCTCTGTGAGAGTCTGTGTTCCTCTTGTGTCTTCCTCTCTCTCAGCTCTTTTCTCCCTGATGTATTTTCTTCTATAGTCCCTTAAAAGCCCAGGTGGGCGCTCACCCTCCCCCACTGAGACCATTGGCCCAGAGTGTCAGGTCATCAAGGTGTGTCCCTTTCACTCTCTGCCTGCCCACGTTCAGCCTCTACTCACCTCGGAGCCCTTACTGCCTGTTGTTGATTCAGATGTTCAGCGGTTTGTGTGGTCAAATCCCCCGCTTTAAAAAACGTTTTTCCTGGAAATGCCGTGCGGTCTTGGAGACACTGCATTCCGCATTTAACACCATTGTCCTGCATGTTGTTTGAAATCGATGAGCCTGGACACAAATACTTTGTGGTGTGTATTTAAAGGTATAGTGTGTAGAATTTGGGGGATCTATCCTCTGAGGCCATCGTGGACCAAATGGACAAAGCACAGTCAGTAATGGATCCCAGTCAGCTGCAATATGCTACGACACCACCATGTGCCTCTGAATCCTACACACTGACCCTTTAAAAACTGGTGAAAATTGTGCTGATTCAATTGGTAAGTGATATGGACAACTGAAAATTAGTTGAGATGGAAATAACATTTTACTAAATCAATGTTGTGAGAAATCCTCCATCATCACTCTATTATAAACCTGCGTTCAGCCTGACTCGGCTTCTTTGCAGTGAAGTCAAAGAAGTCAAACATGCAAACATGCTACTAACCAATAAGTGTTTGTTTTTTGTTTTTTTAAGTCAGCATTTTGCTCGTTGACGTGTTCACATGATAGTTGTCCAAGATGTAACGACTGTCTCTCTCTCTCTCTCTCTCTCTCAGGCAGCAGCCGGCGGCTCCCAAGGCGGAAATGTCAGTGAGCTTTCAGACAGCGGGATGGGGAACTGGAGGGGAATGTTGAAGAAGGGAGAGGAGGGCGGAGCCTCCCAAATTCCATTTCCTGCCAGTCCACAGAGGGGCTACGCTGTCAACTTCCTAGATGTGGTGAGTGACACACAAACCCATGATGGCTTCCATACTCTGCACAATGACATTTATGATGACATCATTTCATTCATAGTATGGATATTATATATATGGAATGGACAAACGTAGTAAAAGTATGAGACACATTATAAGTCTTAAGAAAATGGTCTGTACCTTTTCATTTCCAGCCCGTTCCAGTGTCCAGGAAGTTGTCAGCTCGAGAGCAGAGGGACTGCGAGGTCATCGAGAGACTCATTAAGTCGTACTTTCTAATTGTGCGCAAGAACATCCAGGACAGGTAGATACAGACTTTGCTCCCCAGTAATGGTTTCACCCACTTTGACGCTGTTTGTTTACATCCCCTGTGCTCCTCCTCCTCAGTGTACCTAAGGCAGTGATGCACTTCCTGGTGAACCACGTGAAGGACTGCCTGCAGAGCGAGCTGGTGGGTCAGTTATACAAGTCATCGCTGCTGGACGACCTGCTGACAGAGTCCGAGGACATGGCACAGAGACGCAACGAGGCCGCCGACATGCTCAAGGTAACGCGTTTGTCCAACCACTTCCTGGTTCGTCCAAAAATGGGCAAAGAGACAGAGCACAGGTAGAGCTGGGGAGGGCCCATGGTGCTGTCGCAGCACCCACAGGACGTGCCAGCTCTGCCCAGGTGTCACTCAAGAGGCCACGCCCCTTAATTATGCACAATTTCAAACATTGATACAGTAAAGATGATTGAGTGAGAAAAGACATAGACCCAATGGGGATTGACTCGCTTTTGGAGCCAGCCTCAAGTGGCCACCCTGTGAGCTGCAGGTTTTTCCACCTCCTGTGCAAGTAGGTGTCACTGCTGCCTAGTGGTACATTTACATTAGTCAGATTCTTCCTGTTTATCCCATTTCAAAGTAAGACTCAGACAGACTGTCCTTGTCCTTCAAAGTAAGAGTCTTATTTCTTGTTGCCTAAACTATAAGAAAATATATTTTCTTACTGATGCTCATTTCCTTTATCTCCCTCCATGTGTGCAGGCATTGCAGAAAGCCAGCCAGGTCATAGCAGAGATCAGAGAAACCCACATGTGGTGAGGACCGGACAGGACTCTTTTCCATCGCACTGACGCCCCACCACCTCCAGGGGGCCTCGGCCGAGTCTCCACCCCGCGAAACCCAACAAAGAACAACCTAAACATGCACTGGTGTGGATATGTGTATATCTAAACATAGTTTTAATGCACAGCAAAGACTCCGATTGAAGGGAGGGCGGCACTTATTATCTATCATCTTCATCATCATCATCATCGTCATCATCATCACATGCTCCTGTTCAAGAGTTTTATATTTTTCGTATTTGTCGTTAAATCAATAAAGTTACAGAGAACGTTTTGCATTGTCATGCAATCATGTGGAGCCTCGCTGAGGAAGGACTGCTCTGCTCGTAGATTTCAATTAAAGGTAGAAACATGAGGCAACATGTCTGTTCTCTCATTAAAGGTACTGTGTGTAGCCTTTAGTGGCATCCAGTGGTGAAGTTATCAATATGATTGAGGGCTATACTTTTGTGTTTATTCTATCTGGCAAACCAAAAGGAAAATCCCACCTTAATCCTACACACTCGCCCTTAATCCTTAATCTAAATTTAATCTGAATGTAAAGTCTTAGTGTGTAGGATTTAGTTGCATCCAGTTATGCTTCATTCAATGGATTATGTCTCACTGTAATTTCCATTTTGAGTGTTTTTGAAAGTCTGTAATGGCTCTTAGATATATGGAGTATTAAGTTGGTTCCCTCTTGGCTGCTATTGAAACATGGCGGCCTCTGTGTAGCCATGTACACACTGATACATGTGTGTACATGGCTCATTCCAACATAACCAAAACAAACATCAGCTGATGAAAACATGATTTTTTTCTAAATCCTATGCACTGCCCCTTTAAATGAAAACTGTATTTTCATGCAGCCATGAATCAAAAAGGTTTTTTATAGCCCTGCTGTGTTTTCATCTGTCATCGTATCATTGTAAACAACTGACCCTGAAACAAACAAACTAGTGTGAACAGTGGCTGCAGAGTGAATGTGATGATTTATTTATTATTTTCATATCACGATAATAGACATGTATAATCCAACACAACAATGACCGCAACGCAACAGAACCACAGTGTCTGAGTCTGCCGCATCCGCGCCATGTAGCTGCTTTACCTCAGCCGGCCGCCCATTTTGCCCTTTCCACGACCTTTGGCGCTGAAACAACAACAGACAGTGAAATGTGTTTCCACTTAAAATATGTCCTGTTTAAATTAAAGGGACACTGAAATTTGACATTTCTATTAGCGGAAATTAAATCAAAACAATTAGTGCTTAATCTCCTGCCATATGTTCCCCGACAGGCCAACGAGGGGGCGGGGTTTAGATGAGACGTGCTCCAACTTTACCTCTAGATGTCACTAAATCCTACACACTGTTTTTTTTAAGGTGCACATCATCCTTGACATTACCATACACATTTTTCATTATGCTGTGTCATGCTGTTTGACCCATGTGTGGCCAAATAGAAATAAATAAATAAAAATAATTGTAAAATCACAAAGTTTCTTCTTCAGCCATGAATGAATTTCACAGGTTTCTTGATGTCATCATTTTTGATTATTATTCACAGTGTGGCCCTGTCCCATCAACATGTACACACATGGGATTACACACTATATTGTAAAGAATAGGTTAGAATCCAGTCTTTATTGGACTATTTGCAATTGTAAAACAAGGAAACAGATTAAATGCAGTTTGTAGTTCAAATGTTAATCCAGATTAAAGCCAGTGTTCCCAGTGGTTTGTGTACTTACCTCTGGTGATCCTGGACCCGGGCAAGGAGCAGGTTTATCTGGAAGAGGACACAAACCTTGTTACCTAACATGACCAGCAGAGGGCGCTGAACCGTATAGAAAGTGGACACAATAAATACTGGGACAAAAGAATTAATTATAATAATGAGAATAATGAGAATAATGAGAATAATGAGAATAATAATAATAATAATAATAATAATCATAATAATAATAATAATAATAATAATAATAATAATAATAATTCGCATTTATATTAAATTATATCAAATGCAGTGGTCTCCATGGTTACTGTAAAATATGATTTGAATGTGACTTACATCATACTTCTGTCTCTTCAGTTTCTCACTTAAATCAAACTTCTCGGCCTCCAGGCCCATCAGCCACTGCCACAGCTCACTGGCCTTCTCCCTGATCAAAGGACACACATCAAAGGCCTCGGTCAAAGTCACCAATGATCAATTACTATTTTTCTCTCCCGCGGCATCTCATATAAAAAATAACTCCATCTCACTTGATTTTGTCTTCATTCAAATGGTCGATATTGAGATTTTTCCTGCGTTCGGCCAGAATCTTCTTCTTCTTCTCTCGCTCAGTTTGTTTCTTGGCTCCTCGCCTGTTGTCACTCTGGTTATATAAGAAACAGAATAAATTAATACATGTATAAAAATATGTTTTCTATTGAGAAATACTTGTGTCTCCTTGTATGACTTTATACAGCCCATAATAGAGCACAATACAGCACCTTCCCTCAGATTTTTCCCCAGTGGCCACGTGTGGTACTGCAACAACAAATCCCCAAGCATTTTTTCCCATAGACCACAATAGTAACTTAAACGCCTGTAAAAATTTTACTATTTTAATAACTAATTATTCATAACTAAATCATGTTTTTATTTTTAGTAAATTTTTCTAAAGGTGACAAAAGGCCCAGGAAAAGACTTCTCCTGAGTGACGTCACGTCCGCTCGTTCTCAAAGTATAATAAGGAGCCACGCTACTGCGCATGCTCCCCGGACGACCTGACCCGAGACAAAACCCGGAACTAAACCCGGAAGTGAGAAGCTTTTTCGGCGTAAAAGCAGCTTCCACAGGCTTGAATCGGGTCACGTGACCGGTGCTGTATCCTACCTGTTCTGTGAATCCATCCACGCTTGGACAGGTAAGAGCCGACGGTTAGCATTTTAAGCTAGCAGTGCATGTTTTGACAAGTATATGGTTCATGAAATAGTGTGGATTGTGGTATATCTAGCATCAAACTGACCAAACCTGCATAATACAGCCTAAACAGTATATTTAATTATATTCTTATATTTCTGCTGATGTCTTCACTCTGTTTATGTATGACTTAGCAGTATTTTATGGTATATTTGGTCACGCTGGGCGATTGTTGTGGTCATATTTTGCTGGGTAACTGAAATGAGCTCCACAAAAGAGGTGATGTTTACACCTGCGCTTGTTTGTGTGTTTGTTTGCTGTTGTGTTGGATTTGTGCTTGGTCGTCGCCCCCTGAGCGTCACGTGTCACAACTGACCTTCTGTCCGGCCGTGTACTGCTGAGTCATGTTCGACAGAGCCTTCTTCTTCTTGGCATCTTCATCGTACTTCTTCCGCTGCTCCTCTATCTCCCTTCGCTCCTTCTCCTCCTGCGAGAGGTCAGCCAGAGGAACGGGGGATTTCAGTGTTTGGTTCGAATCCCGCGAACCTCACAGTGGTCGAGTATCTCACCGCCAGTCGGGCCTGCCTCTCCTTCTCCATCTCGGCTCTGACCCTCTGCTGCTCCGCCCGCTCCGCCCGGCGCTTCTCCTGCCCAGGGAACACACGGTCCGTACACTGTGCATGCTCGCCGGGGTTCGAACCAAACAGATGAATAGAACAGTGTTTGCACGTGCACTCACGATTCTGTTGACGAGGGCGATCAGCTCCTCCTCCTCTTTCTTCCTCTGGATGAAATGGGCCTCGATCAGAGACTGCAGCTCAGACAGATCCTTCTCCTGACGCTTCCGGTGGATGTCCTGCCATCGTGGGTCAGACGGCGTCAGTTAGTGTGTGTGTGTGTGTGTGGAGGATATTCTGGGAAAGTGACGAGATCCTAAGACATTTTCATTCAGGTGTTGAGGTGAACTGTGTGTATTCGAAGGCTAAAATTAGACTAAGGGTTAAGATTAAGGTAAGTTATGATGGATAAGGTTAAGATAAGTTGGTGTTTGTGTCCAACTCACATCAAAGTCCACTTTATCCCCATCAGGGATCTTGGGCACTGACATGTTTGTCATAAACCTGCAGAGAAGAACAGTTGGTTATGATCAAATCAGCAAGAGGGAACAACTGCAGTTCACTTCTTTTCCACTAGTGTCGCTATAGACAACCATTTAGAAAAGAATCCTCAATTCTTACTTGGGCTTTGGCTTTGATTCATCTGGGTTAATGGAAAAAAAAGATTTAAAAATTACTTACTAGTGAAAGATGTTTTAAAAGTCATTAAAACATGTTGGTACTAAAAATAAATAAAAAATAAGATAGTTTTCTCACCTGTTGCTTCTTCTTGTGCTAATAATGAGGAACATGGAGAATTAGTCAAACATTCAGAAATGTAATTTGATCGTAATAACACACAAGTTCATCTTTCTTACCTTCCTCCTCCCTTCAGAAAGAATAAAGCAGCAGTGTTGACAAAAGAAAAAAATAATTATTTTCATTGTATACATTTAAAATGAATGAATCGATGGAAATGTGATATAATGTTACATACTGAACCTCCTCTCTTCACCAGAACAGAATGACAGACAAGAGAAAAGAAACAGATTAATAAGAATGGCTCATTTTTTCACGATGCATTCACTATAAAGATGAGATGAATCAATAAATCAATGTATCATTACATTATGCTCCTCCCCCTCCCTTCAGGATCAGAGCAGCACTGTTTATAAAGGAGAAACCTCCTAATTGTATTATTTGATATATTTGAAAAATAATCAAGAATAAAAGTATAAAAATAATGTTACATACTGCACTTTCTCCTCCCTTCAACAAAAAGAGAATAGACAAAAAGAAACAATTACATAAAATACACTAAATCCAATTCAATCAAGAGATGAATAAATACATATATATATATAAATGAGTATGATAATATTACGTACTTCACTTCCTCCTTTCTTCAGGAACAAAGCAGCAGTGTGTAAGAGAAGCATATTCTTTTTATTATTGAATAATATACCATGCATTTAAATATATGTGTATATATTGAAATATTTCATGTAAGTATAAAGATAATATTACATACTGAATTTCCTCCTCCCTGCAAGAACAGAGCAGCAGTGTTTATATTAGAGAAGCATATTCTTTTTTATTATTCTATATATCATGCATTTAAATATATGTATATATATTGAAATATTTAATGAGTATGAAAATGATATTACATACTGAATTTCCTCCTCCCTGCAAGAACAGAGCAGCAGTGTTTATATTAGAGAAGCATATTCTTCTTTTATTATTCTATATATCATGCATTTAAATATATATGTATATATATTGACATATTTGATATATGTATAGAAATAATA
>JAFBJT010020282.1:64108-98870 GCA_016785325.1 Chascanopsetta lugubris | reverse complement strand
AAAGATCTAAGCACTTCACTACATTATTTAGACCTAATGTAACTAACACGCGCGAATGGTAATAAAAACCAAATCGTTAAAAAGCATAAACTTCACTGCGGACAAAGCAGGATTGTAAAATGTGTACTAACTTCTCAATGCAAAATGTAGTCATTGCGAAAAGCTCCACAACAAAGTGACTGTATATTCTAGAACTGGATGAGGACAAATGAATGAAAGTCCATTTTTTGGCAGCCCTGGAGAATCAACACATACGACTAAACAGAGATGTTTGGTCTGAGTTGAATTTCATCTTCAGATAATCTCACTTTCACAGAACCTCTTTTTTTCGGTCTTGAGTGACGTAGGAGAATCAGAGTTGATGGAGCCGAACTGTGATCAAACTGATCACAGTTCTTTAAGGAAGAGTATTTTGTCACCCTGCTTACTGCCCACTGTCTAATGAGCAGGTCACATGGTAATGAGGGTATATTTTAAACTACGTGTCAAACTCTGGCCCGCAATTATATCTGGCCCGCGAGATTATATCAAATGTCTATCAGAGCTGGCCCAATGGAACAAGAGCATACGCCACTAATACTACAAATCCCAGAATGCACTGCTGGTGCATAGGCTCATCAATGACGAGGCAAATGCCTGGGGCCCTGGGCCAGAAGGTGGTTCTCGAGGGTTGACCAACTTCAACTCCCTACAGAGCAGTGACAGCATGGAGAGTTTGCAATGACAGTGGTGGGCCAGCGCAGAACTCCCTACAGCCCCCTGTCCTTCCCTGCTCTTGCATGTAAACAAACAAGTGAGACTTCAAATGAAGAGAAGTTATTGGTCTGGAAGTGACAAAGAAAGAAGGAAAAACAGGAGGATCAAATAGGGCAGATGCTGATTTAGTTCAGAGCAGCTTTGAATGTCCTGCTCCTCTTCAAACCTTAGTCTATAATATAGTCTTAATGTGGGCTGAAAATAAAAACAGTGAACTTGGACAGTACTTTTTCTTCAGTTGTCAAATTTAAGCTTCAGCTGTCAAGTTATACAATTTATTGGCTTGGAATTTGGAGAATGTACTACTGAGGTGCATGGATGGAAGTTATTGTGTGTTGTGTACAAGTGTTGCATATTTAATTTTTTGGAGGAGTAGTTTCAGTCTGTGAAAACTGTATTTATTTATTTGTGTGCTATATTGTGCTGTAAATGTAATCCTAAAGAGTCATAGTGGCTATTGGAACATTTCACATTTTTATTAGTGTCAGATTAACATGTATATAAGACAGAGGAACCCGGGTTGGAGGGGCCCCTGAGATTTTTTGCTTGGGGCCCCAAAAGACCCTAGAAGCGAGGGAGGGAGGGAGCGGGAGGGAAAGTAATTATTTAAATGAAAATGAGAAATGAATGCCACTGATGTCTTTAGTTTGAAATGTGATTTTCCAACCATTTCAAAGATTACACTTTGATTGTTCCAGATTCAATGATTGAAACAAAACGTACGTTTGTTTCTGTCTGAAAAAGATCAGGATATGCGCTGTTGTGGTTACAACTGATTTGAACTGAAGATGCCTCTCAACTGAACATACACCGGGATGTGCCGAGTGTCCTTCAACAACCACGCCTTTGACACTGAATACCTTCAAAAGAGTGTTTTTTCATAAAATGACTCCTTAAAAGGTTAACTACAACTAATACACTTGATAGGTATAATATGCAGGACCATTTTGTTAAATGGTCTAAATGGTCATACAAATTGATTGAGAGGATTACTTTTATATGAGACGAGATTTTCTGTGTTGAGAATAACCCTTCTATAATATTGATCGGGTGAATACAGAGCGTGGGATAACTCTGAATGAGAGAGCTTGGAGACTGATGTTTCAATGGTAAAAATATGCACCTGTTTGCGGTCGAGCAGGCCGTCAGTGGAGGGGAGGCACAGATGATAAGCGTTGAGGTCCGGGGCCTCATGCTGGTAGTGAAGCTGAAGACGTTCAGCGCTTACTGAGATCTTTAGCATTTTTTTTTTCCTGTAGTAGATGGAGATTTCCAGATCGTAGATAGTTGGCTGTTGTGTTGAACCAGGGACTGTTGGAGGATTTACTGTAAAAGAAAATACAACATGATCAAATATCTCTTTTTGCTGCGTAACAAATATGAAGTTTGTCTTTCAGAACTGTAGAACACCGTATACCTTCGTAGTCAGATGGCTGATCTGGAAAAGCCAGTGGGTGATTCTCGGCCGCGAGTGGATAAAGGACAGCTGGATCCTGGATGTGGTTCTCTGTCCACATTTGTTCTTCTATCAAAGACGATAAAAAGCGAATCAAAGGACTCATCACGCTACTCGATTGCAGTACCTGACAGAGGTCCTCAGTGTTCAATGACCAGCTGTTGTCAGAATACTCAGAGCAGAAGCTGTTATAGCTTCTCTTTCCAGTCTGTTTTGACCCTTTCAGAAAAGTGCTCTTTTTGGACCAATGGGCTTCAGTGGGAGTCACATGGGCCAAGAAGGCGTCATGTGACTTAAGCTGTGTCTCAAATCGGGGGCCGCGTACTCCCAAGTGCAGGAACTCCGCGCACTCTGCAGCAGGAACTCCGCGCACTCTGCAGCAGGAACTCCGCGCACTCTGCAGCAGGAACTCCGCGCACTCTGCCCTCACTCATGAGACAGTCGGCTCTTCAGCCGAGGCAAAACGGAGCCACATGAAACAGCACTTATGTATCGATTAAAGCATCTCAAATAGCTGTACAGTTGATGCTTATATATCACAGTTCAACCATAGCATTTGATATAAACATACAAGTGTGGAGTAAAACCACTTGTGGTCCTTTCCTATTAAACATTTATAAGTTCATGTCATAAATCATACCAAAAAAACACACTTAAATATGAATTCCGCCTCTTTTTCCATCGCTGCACTCTCCTCTCTGTGTGACGTCATTTTCTTTGAAGAAGCCACCTTGAGCGTGATGCATTCTGGGATATGGTAGACGGTGAAGTCTACATCCATTCACACTTTGTTTTCGGGAGTTTCCAGTGCGCATTTTGAATGCCCTGTCCAATGGGACGGACTTCTCGCACGTCTTTGACTCAAAATGCGCAATTCGAAGTACGCGATCCCGAAATTGAGACACAAACTTAGTCATGTAGTCGGTAGCACTGCTGGAAAACTGCAAACCTGTCACCGGCCGGGCAGAGCCAGCCTGTTGTGTTTGTATTTGCTCTCACTCTGCTCTGTCTCACCCTCTCCTCGGAGCAGGTTAACGAGCGGAGTGGATGCAGGTGTTAGCGCTGGCTGGACAATCAGGCTGTGCCTGAGCACAGTTGTCCAATCGGCTGTGAGGCCGACACATGTGAGCCACCCTCCAACCCTTGACTCACTCTCTCGTCTGTCCTTTGATGACTTTGTTGTACAGCGCTAAACTGACCTTGGTTTCCCAGATTGTCAGCGTGGGGTAGGTGGGAGGAGAGGTCAACGACGCACCCATACACACTATCGCATCCCAAAACCCTGACCTTTGACTGAACCCGTGTCCTGTGTGTGCAGCACATCTTGCACGAAACACCTGTAAACACTTCTGGCAAATAGCAATCACCAGTGACTTTCAACCAAAACTCCTGTTACTTTAGGAGCTGTAACCAAAACAAGTGTAAGGATGGTGACACACACGTCTGTCTGTCTCCCTCTTTCACAACACAGGTGGTCATCTCTCTCTCTCTCACACACACACACACACACACAATGCAGTATCTATGCGACCCAAGACACACAAGATCTGACAAAATAACATTCCGGTTGCAATGTGGCAGATCTAGAAGAAATGAAGCCCTGCAGGGCAAAATCTAACTCGAGAGGCTTCACACTGTTTTGAGCCTGTTGGTCTAATCTAACTCTCACACTCATCGTTTACAGAAGCCTGTTACAGAAGGAGCCCAGTGTCCAGGAGGATTTGAGAGCTCTGTGGGCTCCTCAGAGCTGAGTGTTTTCTCTGGTCGCCTTCTTTCTCTCCGACTCACAAACCACTGCCATTGTGGACTTTTGTCAATGTTTGGGAGTCACCAGACCCCTAGACACACACTTGATACTATCTTGAAAAGAGTGATTTCTCACCATATAGATAACTTAATATGTTTTCATTTGAAAAGTCTTTAAAAAACACATATAAAAGCAGATACATAGGAAATGAATAAGTAATTCATGTCATTTCCCTTCACAAAAGACACCATACCTGTTCGATGGTTCCCCAGATCCATTGCAGTAAAATCATTGACCAGATTGTACTGTACAGAGGAGAAAATAAAAGAGACATTTAATACAAAGTTATACAGATATTAGACTTCCACTGAAGCGGCCGATGGAGAGAAGTGAAACTGAGCTCTCAGCAACACTGCACCTCATTTCCTGGGGTGAAGCTCTGCGAGGGCGACTCCTCTTGGGAGTCCTGCTTTGCCAGACCATCGAGTCTGTCTGCTTTCAAAAACAAGAAAACAGCTCTGCCTTGCAATTGACCAACAAGCATGATGAAAGATCAAACAACTATAAATCATCTTACTCTCAGTGTTGATCATTTGGTAGATTTTGTGTGGGTCATCAGAGTTCTTGGAATTGTCCTCCATCATCTTGAAACGCACAGAGAGGTTGTTGAGGGCACAGCGGAAATTGGTTTTCCATCGGGCCTTATCATTGGGGTACTCAATGATTTTACCACTTGCCACTGCCCAGGCCTGTCAATTCCACACAAATGACAAAACCATAAATACAAAAGGAGCTAATATTAATTTAAAATCCATTGTTACTCCATAAATGTCTACCTACAACATGTCAGATATTTTACACTCCATGTTTTAATCCAAAAAAACCCCTACCTTTTTTTTTATCAAATAACTTTAATCTACCAGTAAACAACCTGACATTTCCCTCCACTGAGACAGGATCACTTTAACATTCAACGCTAAAGCATTTACCTGCTGACACTCATTGTAGTGTTGCATTTGAAAATCCTTACTCACGTTCATGGAAACACCCCCAGAGTCTGAGACACAAACAAAATGACTCTAGGAACATCTTTACGGTCAAATGTTACAGAGTTCTTTGTTTTTTTTAGAAAGTATTTAAACGTTTCGAGGTTTGCTTGCTCTTTGACCTGAATGAACTGCCACCACTAATGTCATGTTATCACCTTTAACTGACAGAAATGAACTGTGTCCCCAGTGAACAATCTTTTCCAAGAAAGAGGATTTGTTGCACAATATCAACAGGTTTTGCCCGGGTGACATGATAATTGGAGAGCATTATTACAATTGTCAACAAAGCCATCAACTCGTTCTCTTATCCAGATCACCTACCCGGAATATTTTACTGTCCTCGTCCTTACAGTCCTTTCTGGAGTTGTGCTTCCAAGGGACTCTGAACTTGTTCTGGCCGACGTAACACAGACCAGCGTACTGGCCTGTCTCGACCTGCTCGATGAGCCAGCTGGCAAACTGAGGCTTCGGAGGGCTGTGAGGACACGTGAGAAAGCAGTGTGATCTGTTTGAACCAAACGTGAAATGGGCATGGAGACAAACAGCAAAAGAGCGGGGGAGGACAAAGGTGAGCCCACACAGCCTCACAGCACAGTCCACCAGGCACAGTGAATGTGACTCTGGGAAAACATCCACACCAATGTTTGTTGTCCTTTACGTTGTGCAGCTGAATCAACCTGCACAATATACAGCAGTTCATATTTCAAACAGGAAGGGACATGCACATTACTCGTAATGTATCATTCGTTCCCAGGAAAACACTGAAAATGTCACAAAAGCTCCGTAAAGGATGAGTCTTTACACTTACCTCTGCATTTCTTGGCGAGAAACTTAAGTCTGGTTTCAGTAGTGTGACAATGAGTGCTTTCCCTCCAGCTGGTGATCTACTTCCTCATTGCTGCACTGGCAGCCTTTATACACACACACACACACAATCTGTGATGTCACGTGAGGTAGGCAGGCATGTCGGCCACACACACACACACACACACACACACACACTGACCGACCAGAAGCCTTACGCAACCCTGAGAAATTTCCCCCTCAGGAAAATACAGTGAAACTGAAAGTTAAATTCACAGTTGGGTCGCGCCTCACTTTCTTTCATTATCACATCAACCAGACTTCATGATCCAGCACTGATGTTCTCTTCGTCTCTCATGTTCAAACAGATATGAATTAAAGCATGTTTTAACACATGGGGCCACAGTGTTGTGTGTTATACTGTGTAACTGTGAATCTCTGTTTATTTGTGTAATCGGTCCACTCACATGTACTGTGAACTTTACACAGTTTGTTCCCCTGTAAACGGGTCAGTCGGACCCTTGCACATATTCTCATTGATACATAGAAATGCACTGTAAAGCACCTCGATGATCAAGACATGAAGTGCTCTTTGAATACAGACAATTTCCCTTCAATATTAAAATACCCAAACATATGTTTAAAGGTTGAGCGGTTTCAGGAGAAGTTGACTGTTGTTTGACCAGATGTAAAAATAATGACAAAACAATCTAAACCACACAATTCCAGTGTATTTAGACAAAGGATCCAGCAGTGACTGTGGTTTTCTTTGTCATGAACACGCAGTGTGCGGCTTTCAGAGACACAATGGCGCAGGTGTGTGTGTGGGGACGCTCGGTGTGTGACGCTGGCTCCTGTTATAGCTTCACTTCTTCTTTCCACCTTTAGCATTTCATTTTCTCAGCTGTCAAATAATGGGGCTTTTCTGGCACCAAAAGGTTGTGGGGGCTCCACCAGAGGAAACTCCTCCGAGTCGTATGACCATGACTTCAGCGCAGTGCGCAACATGATGCGCATGTGCGTCTCAACATGCCAGCACAGTTAGAGACCGTTTGTATCTTAAATGGGAAGTGACACAGTTTGTAATGCGCCACTTCCCTTTTCCCAAACACAGGAAGGACGTCTCAGTCCGCACCTGTTGAAAACTCGGCTCTGCCATGAAGGACCGATGTGGGCTGTTTATTGAAAAACCACCGAGCACCGGCATCCTGTGTTCATTACAATACAAAGTCAGTATGAGTGTCAGTAATCAGGTGTATGCCGTCATCTCTTTGCGTGAGCTCTTTTTTCCTTTTATTTGGGGAAGTAGATTGACTTAGATGAAGGACTGTGGTCAGTTGATGCAGTGTGAGCAGACAGGTTACCTTCAATCCCACTTCCTGCTGCATCACTGATCACTGCCAACACTCACCACTACTGATAACGTGTTAGACTATAGGCTGCAGCGTGCACCTACCTTCCAACTTTTAAAACTGTATATGTATTAAAAACAATGACTGTGTATTAAAAACGTTGTATTTTCACGTTTACATAATTACAAATTCTTTGTTTTTAGGTTAATGTTTGTGCTTTAGCTCCAACACAGTCAGAGATTGTAAAACAATCTATAGTACTGGAAGTTGCCTCCTCTTCTGTGCATTGTTTCTGTCTCCATTGGTTTGAGTCTCACCCACACATCACTTACACTGCTTCACGGACAAGGAAACATCACACATGTGGCGAGTTTCAAAATGAATCAGTGAAGCTAAACGCTGCCTATTGTCAAATCCACACACTGACCAGTGATGGTGGTGTGACACAGACACACACTTCAGCCTTTGTCTTCGATGGGAGACAACGTGAAAAAGACATGAATCTTAAATGTGATATTTGAATCATTAGAACTTGTACCAAATTGCACTACATACCATAAACCTTTATGCACCCTAGTGGCAAATACAATCAACTCTTTTCTTTGAGTTATGATTGAGGAGAATCTGTACAACAATCGCTCAACATCAGCTGAGCGATCACTCTGTCCGACATCTCAGCTGCTCCCCTGGAAATATCTCTGTAATGTCTTGGTTTGAAAGTGAGAGTGCTGACGGGACGCTGACCAAGCTACACATTTGAAGTCTGGCGAATAATGATCTGGCGTAATTGTTTGAGGAGACTGAGTGGGCCCAACTCAAAGAGCTTCAGATCCAAGGCAGCACTGACGTGTTCATACCGGCTGAAAGTCAAACTTTCCCCGGACACTTGCCCATGAGGAACGTTTGGGGTTCAACCTCCGTCCTGCTGGTTGGAGCACAGCTCCTTAAACCCCTCAGCTGTCTGATTCAGAAATACGGTGCTTCCTGTTTTTTAGCTTTGTTCGGACGTTATGACACTGATGGCGATGTAGCACCATCGCTGAGGGTGTAGCGTTATCACTCAGCGCCCCCTACTGTTGACTGTAGACTGAGGTCAGGCCCAGGTGCAGTAAGACGTGGCAGTGACAGGACAAAAGCCTGCATGGGAGATCAAAAGTGAGAGTAGCAAGATGTAATTGTTCTTTATTCGGAGTCATAATGTGGGGACATAAGCTCTGTTGTCACAAAATGACATTATAGACAATATATCTTAATTGGGGTACATGGAAAAAGGGGGTGCTTTCTACAAACCCCAATTCAAATGAAGTTGGGATATTTTGTAAAATGTAGAGAAAAAACAGGATATAATGATTTTCTGATCTTTTTAAATATCTATTTTCTTTACTTATATTCCAAGATATTTGATACTATTCGTTTAGAATTTGATGCTTGCAACAGGTTCCAAAAGAGCTGGGATTGGGGCATGTTTACCTCTGTGTTACACCACCTCTCCTTAACAACACTGACAGCAGACGTTCCACTCTGAGTCACTTCATCTCAGATGAGTTCGGGCGCCTGCGATGGTTCTGGATGTTGTTAATATGCGGCTTTTACTTTGCACGGTAGAATTTTAACTCGCATTTGTTGCGACAAACTGTGTTAACTGATCATAAGTGTTCCTGAGCCCACCTGGTAATATCCTTTACAGAATGACGTAGAGGGGTCAAAGGTCACAGGCACTCGATGTTGGTTTATGGCCTTGTCGCTTACATGCGGAGATTTCCTCAGCTTCTCTGAATCTTTTGGTGATATTATAAAGTGAAGATGATGAGATCTCTAAATTCTTTGAAGCTGTAGGTTAAGAAAACTTTCAGACTATTTGCTCATACAATTGTTCACAAAGTGGTGAACCTGGCCTCATCCTTGCTTGTGAACAACTGAGCCTCTGGAAGCGCTCTTTTCCTACCCATCATGACAATCACCAGTTTCCAATAAGCCACTTCACCTGTGGATTGTTCCAAAACGTTTTTTTAGCATTCCTGAACTTTCCCAACTCTTTTTGAACGTGTTGCAGGCATCAAATTCAAAATGATTGCTTTTTCAGCTAGAACATTAAACATCTTGTCCTTGGAGTGAATTAAATAGAATATATGTTGTAAACGTTTTGCAAATCACTATATTCTATTTTTATTCACGTTTTATAATATTCATGATATTGTTGAGGAAGGTAACGGTGTGTGACTTTTACTGTTGAGTCTCCTCAGACCCTTTTGTTAAACTGGAATCAGATGGACATTAAAATGTTCTAGATATGAATATATGGTTCATCTTCACACAGCTTTTGGGAAAGTGTGAACTATGTTCAGCTGTGTAAACCCAGGGGAAGAGGCTTCAAGTTACATGCCTCCTTTACCCCTTCTTCAACACGGATCAGGGCAAAGAGTGTCCGTTGAAGTCATTCCTTTTCTTTTATTGCCACTAGATGTCGCTAATCTCCCTTTGAAATAGGCCTGTTCCGCCAGTCAAAAGGAGTTGAACTATTGTCATTAGTAAACAGACTCCTCATCTGGGATGTGCAGGTATACTTGTGCTTGTAGTGGTGTATAGGTTGGACAGGTGTGACTCAACACACATACAGTTGTAAAAGAGTAAATAAATAGATACAGTTAATGTTGGGACTTTGAACTGATAGATTTAGATATTTGAGTGAGAACTGTCCAGTCATCTCTGGTGCTGAAATGCTGCATTAGTGTCCGTGTGTGTGTCGGTGTGGCTCCGAAAATGTACCAAACTATGTTGAGATAAGATATCATTAAATATGATGAACAATGATTCGCAGGAGAAGAAGATTACATTTGGAAACCTTCTGCACTGCGCTCAGATGAAGAGCGCATGGGCCAGAAAACACCAAGTATCTCCATCCTCTGACCAAAGACAAGAGGCAGCCACGTGCGCCTCGCGGCCTGGAACCTCCTGTTGGTGGTCAACATGATGTTTACTTCCACGGACCTCCTCCCACTGCGGCAGGTCACTGCACAAAGACGCTTCTGCACACGGTTTGGTTCTGTGGAGAATCTGGATCTGGATGAAGCAGAGAGTCGTTGGTCTGTGATTGTAAGGAAGCGGGAGAAAGATGGCGGCTTGATCATTTGAACACTTGCCAGAGGTAGAGTGTCAAATTCTGAAGACATTTCAAAAAGGCAAACTATTCTCTCTCTCTCTTTAACTAGGCCACTTTCTTTTCTTTTCTTTTGAAGCCCTCCTCTATTCTCTCTCTCCGCACGGTCGCAGGCCGTTTGAACCGACCAATGGGCTTCAGCTCTGGGACATTGGGATGTAAATGAGCCCAGCGCGTGCAAGTGAAAGCTCTGGATTGTTTATTGAGCTCCAGGAGCCACGCGCCTGGTCCGGGGGGAGTCGACGTGAACAAGAATCACACAGCGGGGGCGGGGCCTCGCTACGAAGCGTGCGACTCCACACACACACACACACACACACACACACACACACTCACTCACTAAAGAAAGAAGAGTGGGTCTGTGGGTGGGTTGTGTGCCGGGACGCGTGTTGAAAAGGAGGAGTGCTGCCAAAGTTTGGGTCAGATCAGCTCGTGTGAAGACGCGGACTTGGACCACGGTCCCACGCGAAGGACACGAGAGCTGCGCGCTGCCAACCCCGCTCCTTTCGTGTGCTCCGTCAACACAAGTGTCAGCGAGATGGAAATGACCACACTCACCTTCGCACGCTCCGACAGACGGCCCACCCTCAGCCTGCACGCGCCGGCACAGGAGCGCGCGCGCGCGGACCCCCGGAGGGCGAAGGGGCTGAGGAGGCAGTGCCCCGGATCCCCCGAGCTGCTGCGCTGCAAACGGCGGCTGAGCTTCAACGGCCTGACGTACTCCATCCCCCCGCAGCAGCCCGTGGCCGTGGCGCGGCGCAACGAGCGCGAGCGGAACCGGGTCAAACAAGTCAACATGGGCTTCCAGACGCTGCGGCAGCACGTGCCCAACGGCGCCGCCAACAAGAAGATGAGCAAGGTGGAGACCCTGAGGTCCGCGGTGGAATACATCCGGGCTCTGCAGCAACTCCTGGACGAGCACGACGCAGTGTCTGCGGCGTTCCAGAGCGGACTCCCGTCCCCGACCATCTCCAGCAGCTGCTCCGCAGACCCCGAGTCTCCACACTCCAGCTACTCGTCCGACGAAGGCGGCTACGAGCCTCTGAGCTCCGAGGAGCAGGAGCTCCTGGACTTTACCACGTGGTTCGACCGGTACTGAGCCGGAGCGCGGCCCCACTCCCGCACACGTCCGGCCGAGTCTGTCCGGAGGAGCAGCTGACTCCATGACGGCACCGGACCAGTCTCGCCCTCTGCACTTGGATTGGACCTGGAGCCGCTCACCTTCACCAGGGCTGCTCGGAGGAGAGAGACGGGAAAAGAAGCCTGGGCTGGAGCATGAAGGGTCTCCGTGAAGTCCCGACACCGAGGAAGAGGTGGACTGAGCGGAGTTAAAGACTTGAATAAGTGCAATTACACGTGACGCAGCCGCAGCAGGCGCTGAATCAGCAGGGTGAAGAGTTCGAGGAGTCAGAGAAGATGGTGCATCGTTTCTCACCTCATGTCCTGAAGAACTACTCGTCTCCTTCATGTCTTCAGATGTGTCCAGTGAGTTGAAGAGCTGTGCCTCTGTCGTGGTCAGGAAGGAGGCATGAGATGTTCCTGTAGGTTTAAATAGCACTAGGTGACAAGGAGACATTGATTAATGTATGCACTTCATCTCAATGCCCCTCCCTGAAGGTGGAAATATTTGATTTTTTTAACAGATTTATTTTGTGTAAACAAGTTTTATAAATAAATGGTCAATGTATTTATATTGCATGCTTTTGCAGTGATTGGTTCTTCAGCTGTGTGTGTGTGTGTGTGTGTGTGTGTGTGTGTGTGTGTGTGTGTGTGTGTGTACAGTGGCAGTGGAAAATGAAGAAACTAGCGAGCTGTTTAGTCAAAGCTGTTGCATGATGTTTTACGACTTTGTTTGGCACATGGGGGAAATTGCAGGACTGGGGGGGGCGGGGTCCAATTAACTCCTGGGGGGGGGGGGGTCCAATTAACTCCTCTGTGAGGATTTAGCCACTTTGAAATACGGCCGGGGGAAATCTGCCTGACAATGGGTCTGGACAAAATTCTTATCGCCTGTCTGAGGTCCATCTAAATAAACCTGGTGTAGGTTTTATTTAGATGGACCTCAGACTGTAGACCAGTTGTATCCCGCTTTTCACTGCGTGCGCACACAGCCCAATCAAAAGGCCCATCGGCCCAATCAAAAGGCCCATCGGCCCAATCAAAAGGCCCATCGGCCCAATCAAAAGGCCCATCGGCCCAATCAAAAGGCCCATCGGCCCAATCAAAAGGCCGATCGCCCATAAATGGCCTCTTGATGCCAGTTATGGGAGATAGCCTAATTTTCATTTAACACCGACGCCACATTCGGCGAGGCAATAGACAAAACGTCTCTAATTTCACCCGCACTGGTGACGGAAGTATGTTTTACCAAGATGGAAACACTGTGTCATTTAAAACTTTCAAAGGGCAAAACACACAACCTGCTCCGGTGATGTTATCTAAAGAAAAACATATTTACGACCAATAACACTGCTTCACTTTCACTGCTGGATCTTTAGACCTTTAGAGGGCAAAGGGGAGAAAGAAAGAGTACTGAAAGTTCTGTTGATGCCAAAAACTGGGCCTCTCTCCCTCTCTCTCCCTCTCTCCCTCTCTCTCTCTCTCTCTATATATATATATATATATATATATATGTGTGTCTCACACACGCACACACCTGCAGGTGTAAGCCACGTGCCTGTACTCGGATACTAAAGCTCCACTCTTCCCATTGGTGCTGGGCTCGGGAGTGCGTAAGTCCTGTTTTTGTTTTTTGCTTTTTAAAGTCAGAACTAAAAATAAAACAAGTGATAAATTAGGTTAACCGCAACACTGCTTTCTTACCTCCACTACTGTGGTGGACCAAAAATGTGTGTGTGTGTGTGTGTGTAGAGAGAGACCCAGACTGAAAGAGTTTAGTATACATGTACATACGTGCACAATAAAACTGACCCAGTCCCCAGCTATTATACAGCAGATCCTAATTTAACTCATTTTTAAACAAGAACTGATCCAAACATGAGAAAACTGCAACAATGATTATGTTTTGTATTCTTTTAGGGCGTTGTCATGGTTGTTTGCTTTGTATAGTACACCTATAGTGTATCTGTTGCCTAAAGTGGATATACTATGCATGTAATGAATCAGGCGTGTAAAAGAAACAACATTCAGCAAATTGTACCACCAACAGCCTAATCCAAGATTGTTGAATTGTATAAATCTCTGTGAGTTCAGTAACTGTTGGTTAGAAATCCACTCAACCCTTTAAAGTCTGGAGAAAGAGTGCTACAGGAGTGTGACTGATCCAAACATTACTCACGGCTCTGGAGTCAGAACGTTTCACCTAACTTTCTTTCATGCGTTCTCTGGGACTCAGTCAGTGTGTAAGACTGTTTAACAGCTCACCATGAACCCAGGACCATCGTTTTACTATACACTGTCAATATGACCCTCTTAACACAGATTCAAAGCTAACACCTGTGTGTTCGCAGGTTTTTTGCGAAATGTTGAGGAGCATTTCTGATGTCAGACTTGATGTAGTGGTAAAGCATCAGCACCATGAAACAGACTCAGGGACGGGATCATCATTGGTCCAAGGGCCAGAATGTTTTCTGGCAGAGGGCCAGATGCTCCTGTAAAATAAAATACATATGATTATTTGATATATCAATAGTGTGATCTAGTCAAATCTATGAACGGGATAATTATGCCTGTTAAACACATGCAACAACACAAAGAAATAGCTTTGTAAGAATAAATCAGTTAATTACTTTGAATTCAATCTCAATACAACAGCTCCATGGAATCTTCATGAGGGAAACATCTTCCCGAGGCTTCCTCTTGATTGAAACAAATTAGATATAGTTGTCGTGTATTCTGATCTAAAGCCACAGTTTTTGAGAAGAATGTGATTAAGACAGTAGTGATGAGAATTTCTGCTCTTTTCAGAGAGCTGGTTCTTTTGGCTCGGCTCACTAAAAAGAGCCGGCTCTTTCGGCTCCCAATTGGCTCCTCAGATTTTTTGTTGCTTAAACTTATCACCAAATAATGTGTATTGTGTAAAAATGAATGACTCATGTAAAGATGTACATTATATTGTTAGATTTACGAGCCTTTATCTAAATCCTAATTGAATAAAAGTATATTATGATTTTACAATATATTATAAAATCCAAAAATAAAGACACATCTAAACAGACAACAAGGTCAAATCTCCCAAATTTCAAAACATCAACAAAACATATACATTAAAAAATGCTAAAACAAAAACAAATAGAGGAAGCACCCAGGTAAGAGTTGTGTCTTTAGTGAAGATTGGCCTTCAAATAAAACCAAGTGTCTCGGCTTTGAGGGTTGCTCCTGTTTCTCCTTTCTGTTTTGATCTGCTCTGTTTTGGAGAAGATTCTCTCTGATTGGACGGATGTTGCTACAATTCATAGTCTCCACTCTGCCTTTGTTCTATCAAGCTCATTCAAATGTGTCCAGACTTTACTCCGTTCAATTCATTTTTGTAGATGGAGCTGCAGATGCTGCACAACCGTGAGCAATGCTTACAGTGCTAATGCTTAAACAGAGACATGGAGACGTTTATATATATATATGTATATATATATATATATATATATATAAACATATATGTATAAACATGTATCCAGACAGTCACTGCATACCACACTAGTTCCGAGCCATACATCATACACGAAGTATTTATATTCTTAACGCACCTCCTCTTTCATTTTGAAATGAAAAGTTCAACATTAGTGAACTTTTGTGTTTTCACAATGAATGTTTTTGTGAGACTGGAGGTTTTCAGAACGAGACTTGCTTTCGGGATCAGATTTTGCCGTGATCTTGGACTCCTTCCTCTTGGAATTTGCCAAAAAAAATAAAAATTCCCTCAAACCAAAACAATAAAATAGGGTAGGGTAATGAAACTGGCCTGCACCACCATGCTATTCAATCGAGATCAATCTAAATATATTACAATAAAATAGGTCCAACACACTTCCTTTTATAATAGACTGAGTCATTTTCATATCACACCTCCATTTGCGCTGCAAGACTGTCACACACCATCAGTTAGTTAGTTCTCTGTGTCTCAGTTAAGTTAGTTAATGTTTTGTGTACTTCCTGTTTTATTTTGGAAAGGGGTTCTCGTCTTCCTATGTGCACCTTGTCTGTCTTGTCTGATTCCCTAAATGTCTGCGCCTGGTGCTCATCACACTCCCTATAAATACTCCACTGCATCATTTGTGTTCCGTCAGCACCGCCAACATCTGAAGACTTTTGATCTAGTCTAGTTTGTTTATTGAATCCATGCAGATTAAGTTTAAGGGACAATAAACTCTTATATTCACCCTCTGATTCCGGCCTCGGGCATTTGGGTCCAAGCTGTGTGTGTGCATTCCTAACAGAAACCCTGGCTAAACAAGTTTTGCTGGCAAGTCTCTCTCACTGACAGTAAGTCCCAGGAAAGGCAGGAGTGAAATTACCATAATCAGGGCTCTTCCTTAACAATGGAACGATGGCGCTGCGCCATCGTACCACAGTCGTAGCGCCATCGTACCAATTTTCAGATTCAATTTACAGACACAGATACACACACACGCACACACACACACACACACAAGTGGGCTCGTTCACGTGTCTCCACTACACAGACCCCCCCCCCACCCCCGTCAACAATGCACAGCTAGCGCCATCTTAGCACACATTTCTGGAAGAGCCCTGGTAATGACACTCATTTGGATGTAAAGTGCAACGTCTTTCAGAAACCGTTATTACAGTAATTCAAAGTGCGTATGCAAAATGCCTCGGCGAGGATGCGTTCGAGATCGTTGGTTCAAATGTGGCTCCCGGGCCTTGTGTTTGACACATGTGCACCAGAGGAAGAGTCAGGCTCTGGTCTGAAAGGTGGATGGATGGAAGAGGTTGGGCGAAGCTGGTGGGGACTGTGAATTTGCATCGGCCATTGTGCTGCACAAGTTTGGGTGCTTTTTTTTGGGCCAGGGCCCTTTGGCCATTTACTTCCACTCTGTCTGGCTGTGGCGGGCTGTGAATAGTCTCTGCTCCAAGGACACACAAAGGCGCTTTTGTACTACAGCCGCACCATATTCATCATGTAATGCCTGTAAGACAAATCTGATTGGACATCTCTGTCACTTTGATGTGGATCCAGAGTTTGAGCTGTGAGATTGCTAACTTCACTCTCTATTGCCTATTCTGCAGCATTGATATGGTGGTGGAGGCACCGAGGAGTGAGGAGAGATGGCTCTTGGGGAGGAGCAAGCAGGGGGTAGTCGTCATTATTTGCAAGAGCAAATTTAAGATACATTTCCCCATTGACAAACTGGGTCGAGATAATTGATGCTACTTTACGCCATGTTGAATAAAAGCCCCGATTTGAGCATAATAGTGTGTAAAATGTTGTGGACTTCATTCAACCAATTTCAAACTCTCCCTGTCCTCCCTTATTTCGCTTCTCCCCCTCTCCCTCACACTTTACCCTCTTTTTTCAACTCCAACTCTCTGCTCTCTTCTGTCCAATGGTTCTCATTTTACAGGGTAATTCTACACCAATGGATGTGCTAATTGTGCTGCATTAAACTGGATGATGGTGGACTCCTATTATACAACACTCTATCTGGTCTAACAACTGAAATGCATGTAACCTACAGTGGATAGTTGAGGAAGATTGATTTTGTCTTTTATTCCTATGACCAGAGTTGGATCTATGGTCTGATGGGTGACATTGAGTCAGTACTTGGATCATAAATCAAAGCTATTGGGGTGATGTTTGCTATTAGTGGCCAGCACATGTCAGGCTCTAACCTTCTCTGCTGTGATCTGCGGTTCTGACCTGTCATTCTTTGCTGAATGCCAAAGTCTATCTGTCCCCTTGTCCTCTTTCTGTGTGATGGTATGGATGGACGGCCATGGAAAGTACACATGAAACGGTACAGTTAACCCATACAAGATTCACAGGCATTAGAAGTGACAAAGTGGGAAGGTGTGCAAGATCTGGCATTGAAGATAGGACAAAATGTAGCAGAGGCGTGAAACAGCTGCAGTGCAGTCATCCCTTTTCCACTGAACTGGCTCCGGAGCTAGTTTGGTGCTGGTGCTAGTGTCCTATTTGTTGATTAAACTCCAGTGCCTCCTAAGAACCTGTTTGTTGTTCCATTGGCATGGAGTCAAGTCAGAACCGTTTCTTTTTTTAGATTGCTCACTGTCGCTGCATTCCAGCTCCATCCAGCTTTAACTTTATCCATCATTAATATTATTCTAACTGATTATACAGATGTAAGTCACCAAACTTTTGCTTTGGACATGACAGTTCATGTGTTACTGCAGACCTTGTTGGTCATGATAACCACACCCGTACCCGCTGACTCACCTCCCTCGATTCAGACACCTTCCTGCACGATGGACGAACCCCGAGTTGGTAATCCGGAGCGCTATGGGGCGATCCTGCGCTCTGCGGCCCGTTCATCACCTCCTGCTCCCTCCAGTTCAGCCTCCAGCCCCACACCTTCACCGCCGAGGAAGCTAAGGTAGCTTTTGTAATTAGCGACCTCACCGGCTGAGCTCTCCTCTGTCGAACAGTGGAGTAGGGGAGACGAACCAATGCCTGCGCCTCCATCCAGACATTCTCCACCGAGCCACGGATGGTCTTCGCTCAGGGGGTTTGTGGTACTGACACAGGATGGCCAGCAAGGCCGTAGCCGACTTCGCCATTAACTTCCCGACCAGAGCTTGCCAATACAGTTGGAATAACGGAGCTCTCCAAGACACATTCCTGCACGGACTGGCCAGCTATATTTAGGACGAGCTTGTTTAGTTTCTGCAACCCACCTTGCTGGATGAGATGAGATCCGCATCGACCTTCGCATCCGGGGTAGTTGCAGAGAGAGGCAACGTGAGAACCCCACCTGTTCTGTTCCCGCCAGGTGGTTGAACCCCGCCATGTCCACCGACGGCAAGCCTACTTATGGTTCCAGTTCCTCTTCCTCGGGGGCTTCACTGTGCTGGAGCCCATGCAGTTGGGTCGGACCAAACTGACGCCGGCAGAGAGGGAGCGCCGACTCAAGGACAATCTATGTCTATACTGTGGGGGAGACGGACATTTCACTGGTTCCCCACAAGTCCACTGTCCCCTGTTCCAAGACCGTGCCCCCCCACATGTTGGTGTCAAGGAGTCATCACGAAATGGTCCAGTTTCACTTGTTGGTATCCTCCGACATTCCCGGCTCCGACGACACAGGCTCCACATAGACTGGATCAGGGGCTCTGTCCTGGGCTGGGCCAATCCTGTCATCAGCTCTGTTTAAAGGACTCTCCCGGTCTCGTGCCCCTGTCAATCCTGTTTCCAATCCTGTTACTCCCTCTTCGGCCCTGAGTGAGAGGCGATGGAGCCATACATCAATGACTCCCTGGCAACTAGTATAAACCGACCTTCATCCTCTCCAGCGGGTGCAGGCTTATTCTTCGGGGAGAAAAAGGACTGGTCCCTTCATCCCTGCATAGACTATCGAGGCTTAAATGAGATCACTGTCAAGAATCTCTACCCTCTCCCCCTCATCTCCTCTGCCTTTGAACTTCTGCAGGGAGCCACAATATTCACCAAGCTGGATCTACGCAACGCCTATCACCTGGTCAGGATTCAAGTGGGGGATGAGTGGAAAATGGCATTCAACACACCTACAGGTCACTGTGAATATCTGGTGATGCCGTTCGGCCTAATCAACACTCCTGCCTTATTCCAGGCACTCATAAATGATGTCATCCACGACTTCATAAGCAAGTCTGTGTTCGTGTACCTGGACGACATCCTTATCTTCTCCAAGAACCTCGCTAAACACGTTTGACACATACAGGCTGTTCCCCAGCGTCTCCTGGAGAACTCTCTCTTTGTGAAAGCAGAGAAGTGCAAGTTCCACACACCTTCCATCGCCTTCCTGGGACATATCAATACCAAGGGGCAGCCAAGGTCAACACCGTCCAGTCCTGGCCAGTTCCTTAGAACAGAAAGCAGCTCCAATGATTCCTGGGATTCACTAATTTCTACAGAAAGATAATGAGGGACGCACCATTGCCGCCCCTCTGTCTGAAACTGCATCCCTGCACCTTCTTTTTGCGCCAGCTGTCCCTGGCCGAACGCAACTACAACATCGGCAACAGGGAACTCCTGGCGGTCAAGTTGGCTTTGGAGGAGTGGTGGCACTGTCTCGAGGGCACCAAGCAACCCTTTATGGTCTGGGCAGATCATAAGAATCTCGAGTATGTCAGGACGGCCAGGTGACAACTCCCGACAGGCCAGATGGGCTCTATTCATTACTAGATTCAATTTCGCTCTGTCATACGTACCTGGTTCGCGCAACATAAAACCTGATTCACTGTCTCGCCAGTTCCTGACAACATCCTCGCCAGTCTCTTATGGTGGCAGCAGTCACGTGGGAGATTGAGGAGAAGGTGAAGGCTACCACGGAGGGCAATCGTCTGTTTGTTCCCACCAGCCTGAGGTCTGAAGTTCTCCAGTGGGCCCACACCTCGAGACTCACCTGCCATCCAGGCATCCAGTGCACCCTCGAGTTCTTCCGCCAATGTTTCTGGTGGCCATCGATCGCTGAGGACACCCAGGGATATGTCAAGGCATTCTCCTCTGTACCGTGTACAGTTGTACTTTACTTTGTCTATACCGTGTATGAAAACGTTTTTATACCACTACCTTTTAATCTTGTTTTACTGTGTATGTGTTGTATAAATGTTTGTGTTCTTCCTGTCTGTACTGCTGCTGTATCTATTGAAATGTCCCCACTGTGGGAAGAATATCGGTATAGCAAATCTAATCCAGTCGATGCAAGGTTTTACTCAAATGGGATTTGCACTAGAGAAACTGAAAAGATCTCATCTTCCTGGAAAGAGTTCTCTGGAAAAATGCTCATCTCTCTCTCTGACTCTATAGCAGGTTTCTCCCTAACAATTATCAGCAGCGATGCCCCTGGGATAAAGAGCCCTGCCCCCTCTCTATATCAGGGTGAGGGGAGGATTAGCGAGCACCATTTAGGGGCTCCATTCAATCCTCCATTTCATTTCATTAGCTGGTGACCTCTCCAGTTAATTATTTTGATCTGGCCAAAGGCTTGGCCTGCTTTTAACGATCCAGACTGACTACCCCACGCCAACAGAATGCACAATACTTAACACACCCATTGAGGACCAAGGAATAGGAGGAATGAAAAGGGAAGGGGGAGAATTGAGAAAGATTGAAAGTGCCGTTTACCAGTCACCGGTGAAGGCCGTATTGAGAGGAACCCAGTAAAAGCAGTGTGGCGTAACACCTTCAGACTTTCTGTCAGAATATACCATTGTCTCTTATGGACAGAGTGGCTCCCTTTTATAAAGGGGGAAATCACTGCAAATCTCTAAGCTGGTTTCAAGGGAAGTGGTTAAGAAAGGTAGGAGTAAAGGAAAGGGAATCAACTGGACCTGTTAAGAATAATAGTTGTGAAAAAACAAGCATGGTCCTTATGCCTTATGTATGCTTCTGTATTGCAATGAAACCATAGATACACCCAAAGCTGACTCACAGCTGGGAGCATTTACACTTGTACATTGTTGTATGTGCATTGTTCTTGAATTACACTGCTATAAGGGAGTAGACACAAAGCAGAGCACACCAGATCCAGTGTGTGGCATTTGGTGTGGGTGGGACCTTTAACATGCTGTGAAATGTTGAAAGAGTCCAGCAATGACAGGAATTGAGTGGCAAACAGGCAGTTGGTATTGTCCACATGAATATTGAAGTCACCGTGCGGGAGTGTAGAGGAGGACATGTAGCAAACCGAGGTGAGAAGCTCAGATAGGTCAGACAAAAAGGAAGTGGAGGCTTTAGCGGGGCGGTAGATGAGGACAAACGAATGAGGACGAATGAAACAACGATAACTACAATTGGCACTGGATGGACAACATGGGAGAGAAGTGCAGCCGCCGCTGACAGCCCACCTGCCACCATACGGAAGCGGAAGTGAAGGACACAAGGAAGTGACATGACCTAGCCAGCAGGACCAATAACTACTTCCTGGTAAAATGGCATAAACGTAAAAGCAAAAACTGGGCTTTAGGAATCAACGTCAGAGTTGAGGCACTGAGCAAGTGCTCAGCTGGTTGTTCAACAGTCAAATATGTTAACATGTTTCATAGAAATCATTTCCTCTACCTTTGCTTCCGCTCCTCTTGTTTCCTCGGCTCTCACCTTTCCTCTCCTCACCCTTTCTCCTATCATTTCCTTTCCTTTCTTCCACCTGTCGCTCTGCTGCACTAATTGCTTGTTTGAGAAGGGATAGCTTCTGTTTACCCGTGGCCACACAGCTCCTTATTGAATGCAAACACAGTACAATTTGAGCAGCTATGACACCGACTCTGCACGTCCTGAGCGCGTCACGCTCTTCATTTCTTATTTCATTCAAACATGGATGCATTTCTTTACAGGTGAGCTAATAGTCAGTGTTCATATTGTTTGTATTCGCTCTGTCTGTTTTTGTGTCTTGTATTTTCTTGTGGTGCTGCTGGCCAGTTCGCTCTGTCTGGCTATGCATGTAAAGAGTGTCCTCTCTTTGTTTCAGTATTGGGCCCGCAGCCAAGCTCCCCCTTCAACACACACACACACACACAAATACACACACTCAAACACAAACACACACACATGCACACACAGCACCCCACTTACCCCATTATTAGTCTTTCAAATAACTCTCCCTCACCCTTCCATTGCCTTCACATAACAAAAAGGGAAGATAGAACCATGGAGACAAGTAGCACTTTAAAAAGCAGGTGTCCAGAACTTTTTGGTGCTCGTTGATTTCAAATGGAGACCTTTTAATCAGCACTTTTCTGGCTGGTGGCTGAGGTAGTCAGTCAGAAGTCTAATCTGTCTCACTTTACAATACAGGGAGGTTGAGGGCTGTCACTCCTTTCGGACAGGGGCTCGAATGAAGCAGTGGCAGGGTGGGAGGGTGGAACCCCTGATTGATTAGGGCCTCTTTATTGAAGTGCGTGCGCGGGCGTGTGTGTGTGTGTGTGTGTGTGAGAGAGAGATAGGGAGGGTTTGAGAGCTTGTGTGTCTATAGGGTCCCATCTAAGAGGCTTTATTTGAATCCAGCTAGAGAGAGCACTATAATTATGACTTTTTCCTTTCTGCTGGCCAGTTAAAGCTGACAGAGAGGGTTCTTATGGTTCACTTCACCCTCTCATCCTCCTAAAGTGAGATTACTGGACCTAAGAATGCAGGCAAGCCAGGCTCACCAGCATGGTATTGTGGACCTGAGAGAAAGGCCAGGTCCAGAGCAGGATGACAGAAAGAAAACAGTTGTGTTCAAGTCATTGTGTAATCCTATTTCAGGCGTATTCATTGATGCCCGGAGGACAAGATGATTTCTGTGCCCAGTTTTCCAAAAAAGGAGAGCAGACAAACTTCCTACAGAAAAGAACACGGTCATTATTATCTAATCTTATCACATTTTGAATGTGTCATCCCCTCTCCTTCCACCCACCACAAAGGAACACTGGGGGTCAGATTGATTAATATTACAGACTGATCCAGTGTGGCCTTGTTGGTAGGTGGTCTTTTATTAGGTCACATCCACATCCCCCTCCACTGTCCCTTGAGTCAATCTTTGTTGTAGTGGAGCAGCTTCCCTCACATCAGCTTCCATCGTACATGACAGCTACAATGGAATATGATGTCATTTCTTCTGTCTGCTCTTTTTGTGCTCTGTGCTTTGGAGGAACATGGTTAACCACAATCCTTCTATTGCACCTAAAGTTTTGACAATTTTTACAAGACAGGTTCCACTTAAAAACTGAACACCTGTAAAAATCATAATGTACAACTGCTATTATTTTGGGGGCAATGCATTTTTGAGTCTATCCTCTGAATATCTGAAGATATGGTGTGATTTGTAAGATATGAATATATATGAAGTGGTTCCAATCTCTAATGGTTGTCACATATGTTATATCTGCACACATCCAATTAGTTATGTTTTCAAATATTTTCATAGGAGAGCATGTATATACAAAGTACAGACTTTCTAAATGTGTAGAATAATCTGTACATGTATATTTAGAAATTAATTAAGAATTCTGAGCTCACAGAGTAGACTAAAGTCTTGGAATTAAAGCCACTTATATCAATGTATGTATTTAAGGACTTGTCAGATGGATTTTTGCATCGATGTGAGAACTTGAGGTCATTACACATTTACAATGATCTGATCAAAATCTGTGGACATTCTTTCAAATTTCAGCACACACTTGATTTGAGGTGTGGATCGATGTGAACTTCGAGGAGAGACGTGTTACGCTGACAAGACATGAACGACGCACTGGCAACAGACAGAGAGAGAGAGGAGAATATAGAGAGAGAGCGGGAATCACAATCAGGTGCAGGTAATGAGGCAATCAGGGGAGACGCAGGCAAGTCAGACAGAGTGCTGACAAAACAGGAAGACAAGGACCTCTCACCAAAGTAAAACAGGAAGTGCACTTAGGAAATGACAGACACAGACGAGACGACATAACCTGACCAATCTAAACTAGACACAGATTAAACAACCAGACATGGACTGACTACAACGTATAAGTTGTTTCATAACTTAAACGGAGAAGTTTCATAACTTCTCTGTGAGCATGTGCGAGTCAGCAATAAATAACAAGTACAGACAACGCACAGTGAACATAAATGTAGGACAAGACAATATATAATCAAATTAAATGGCATACAACCAGCCCACCACTGGCCACACATCACTCGTGTAGAGCTTGATGGCAGCAGTGATGTGAGATTGTTTTTAGTCTGTAGAATTTACAGCTCGACATTCTGGACCTTCTTACGGAGGGAGATGCATTCTGCCTCTAGGGGGCGACAGGGGGCGAGCCAGAACAGAGCAGGCTGTCACAGGTCTTTTAAGTGTTAAGTCCTAGTAATTCATGTCATGTCTTTTCGTCTGTGTCTGTTGTTCCCTTCGTCCACTTCCTGTTTTACTTTGGTAACAGCTCCTCGTCTTCCTGTCTTGTCTGCACTCTGCCTGGTCTGCGTCTCTCCCTGATTCCTTCATCGCCTTCACCTGGTGTCCTCTACTGATCACACACACTTGTCAGCGATTGATATATCTTGCTCTTGTTTTTCCCAGAACCAGTTTATTCCTTTTGTATAGCGAGACTCGGAGCTCCTTTTGTTTTTTGAAACTGCCTGAGAGAATAAAACATATTGAACTCCGCAAGGCCTGATGACCCAAACCATTCGATTAAACTCCAGGATTGTCTTAAAGACATTCAGACATGGATGATCCAGAACTTTCTTCTTCAGAAAAAAATGAGGTCATAGTCTTAGGGCCGAAACTGGAACCAGAAGACCAGATCATATAACTCCCGTCTTGGCCTCCTCACACTGGCTCCCAGTAAAAAGTAGAATCGATTTTAAAATCCTCAAGCCACGACTGATCTGGCGCTTTCCCATCATGCACAGGGCTCACATCCACAATCAACACATAGAATTCTCAGCCCTGCAGCCTGTAACAGCTGTATTTTCAATAAATATGCAGACATTTGAATATATATATATATATATATATATATATATATATATATATATAGATGGATAGATAGATAGATAGATAGATGGTTTGACATTTATTTTATGTTTCACCTGCAGCAGTGTGCTTCATTTGGCTCAGAGAGGTCAGAGGTCAGTCTCTCCCTCCAGAGTAAGAAGCAACTGACCCTTACAGCTGTTTTCAAGAAGCATCTGAAGTACCTCAACAAGTCCACGATTTATAATAAATAATCACGAAATATAAGATACATGTATAGGCATTATAAATATGCAACATGCAAGAGAACTTCAATCAGCATTTAGTACAAAACCGGACTAATATCCATGTTTCAACACCAGCACCTCCATAAACCATTATTGGTCAAAATGAATAAAAATAGACTGGTTAAATAACATTTTCAAATGCACTTGCACAGGTAATGCACAAGATGAAAACGGCTGAATATTCAGGGATGCTTCTATTGTGTCTGATCAAGTAGTGACTCACCATGATGACACCCATTAACACTAACAAGATAAGGAGCGATAGATTTTGCTCAAGCACAGTTCATTAATTAAAAACATCCATTCACTCAAGACAGAAGACCTGCGTGGGCTTTTTAAGTTAAGTTTTTTTGAGTTTTTTAAACTGTGAAACAGGTTGTCAGAGATCATACGATGCCTGCTGGTTCATCCTGAAGTTTCGATGAGGTATTACTCTCCTGCCCATTCAAATGAGCAGGTTCACCTCGGATCTATTTTTCTCAGTAGTTTTTTAACAACCTTCCCATCATTTGTAGTTAGTCTGGATTCTATAGCTGTCGTTGTGTACGATACTGTTTGTACGACAACTAATAATGAAGACATGGGAGCAAGGAGAATTGCCTGTGCGCTTGTATCGTTTGTCAACAACCAACCAGGATGAAGTTGTAGTAGTGTCAAGTCTAATGTTTCGCGCAGTGGTAACAATCATCGAGAACAACATCATGGGCGTCAGCGACGGTGTTACTTTGGTAACGTGCCTCACCTTGCATTATGCTTTGAATCAAGAAAATCTTCCTCACCTTGTTCTCTCTCTGCTGATCTCAAGGTGCCTGCTGAAACTCCACTGTTTAATCCACTCCTTTGTTGTAAAAGTTAAATATCCCTACATACACTCATTACTATGCTCGAATGCCAGTTGCCAAAAAGAGCCAGCGCCTTATCCATTAGATAAACCATGGCAAACATCATCTTTGTGCAAATGATTAGAATCATTGTTCAAACATTGACATCAGCTGCAGTTGTTATATTTCCCTGGCTCTGTTTAACCAGACAGGGCTTTCCTTATGCCACCAGCACTAATATTGACTCTTGCTGCCTAATCCTTCAAAGTCTTGCCTTGTCTAAAGACTCGGGGGGCTGACGTTTTACAGCCCATTTATTATCATTTCAGGAACTTGATGGAAGCTCAGTCAGCCGTCCTCTCCCTGCGCGCTGATGGTTCAACAGCTCAATGCTGCTCAGAGCTCGATCCTCCCTCTGCCCCCAGTGAGCCCGTTTACATGACACTCAAAACCCCTCATTATCCAACGATTGAGTTATCCGACTACTCGAGCGCTCATGTAAACGAGATATACTCCGATTTCCTTAAGCCGATAACCGCAGTTATTGAATTAAGTTTGACAAATCAGAGTAACAGGGCTGGATTTCTCCCGATACTCCGATCCCTCCGTGCATGTATACGGGGATTTCAGAGTTCAACTGTGTTTCCACATCTGAAGACGGACTGAATCCTACAGACGTGGCGCGCAGCAGAGGTGACGGGCAGTCGACAAAGTGCCACCTCTGAAGAGTGGGGCTGGACATTGCAGTGTGTCGCTTTGGGTGCTGCACCTTTGTGTCTGCTCCGGTCCATCGTGAGGGAAGCAGCACCACCTGATTTCTACCGTCGTGTCAACGGGCTCAGTGCCGCTGCTGCCACCTCCAACCGCCCCATCAGGCTGAGCTTCCACATCATCTTTACACTATGTCAACTACCCCTTTGTATATGTCTGCCCCTGTGAGCCCCAGACTGAGGACACCTCCCTCATTAGCCCAACATTACCAACACCAATTCAACACAAAGACACAAACATGATTATGGTCCACCTTCGTGTCTGCGTATAATCATGATACTTTGCCAACTTATTCTCAACATAAGCGCGTCTTTCAGTTTGACCCTGCTTTGGGAAACCCGTTCCCTTCGTTCTTTTCCTCCCCTGCGCATGAAAACAAAGATTTTTCTGCAACATTCAACTCATCATGGCACACACCAGCTTTAATGGAAAGTAAAACGTACGCTGTAGAACTGACACCATTTTCAAGATCACACTGCTTTGTTGTCACTTGCAGTTTTACAAATTGGTTCTTACATCTTTTAATGGTTCTCTTCTTCTTGCTCTGTTGTTAGCAAGTTGAATTCTCTTTCTTCATCACTCTGCTTCAGTCCCTGACCCACCCTCTCTCTGCCCTGACACCTCCTCCTCTGACTTTACTGGTTTACTGGTGTGCCTCACACTCTGTGTTGGACCCCACTTTGCATTTCCCTGCCTATCAGAGAGAGAGTGTGTGTGTGTGTGTGTTTGATTGCGTGTGCGTGTGTCTGTATGTATAGGAGCCCCCCTGCTCCGACGGGCTGAAAGCACAGACAGCGTCCCTCTCCTTCAGCCCTAAGGATAAGTCTACTATCATGCTAATGTCCATGTCCTGAGACTAATGGGCCTTTTTACTCGGAAGGTTTTCTTTCCCCTGCCTCAGTAACGGGTTTAGTGCCAGGCTTCTTTCTCTCCTCTCGAAACTTTTTAACTGGATAAATATTTTGGTGATTCCTCTGCCAGCATTATATGTTTGAAGACAGTTCTTTGTATAATTGGCCCCAGTGGCGTTTTTGAAAATGCACCAACAGAAATGCAGAAATGTTGAGTAGAAAATAACTGAAAAGGACAAGGATGAGGCTGTTTGTGAGGGGGCGTGGTTAGTGAGCAGTTATGCCCCATCCTCATAACTCCATGTAAATCTAGGTTAGGTTCTTTATCAAAATAATCCTCATTGAAGTTGTACATAATGCTAATTATTCCCCCTCAATATATTTGTGTGTGATGTGACGTTATAGGCTTGTGATCGGGACTCAGCTGATTATATATCAACCTTTTCTGCTAAGAAAGACAAAGTCAGGGAGGGAAGATCACTGGTTTTGCTGTGTCTCCCTCCGTGATGTGTCCAAGTGCAAAGTTGATTATAAATGACATTATCAAACCGGTAGTTTGTTATGATGTGAACTTTTGTAGGAAGAAGATCTCTAGAGCTGCTTTCAAACATGGCACTACAACGACTGAATAAGCTTTCACAGCACGCGGCGAGTGTGTAAACATGAATGTTAGTGCAATACCCTTAGTATACGTTTGTAAAAAGTTTGGAATGGCTCAAGTGTGCATAAAAAGAAACTGAGTCTAGTGGTAAAGATCTTGTTAATAAACCCAGCTACACTTGTGTGTAAGCAGGTTTATCATTCTTTCTTAAATCAACATTAAAACTTACAACATACTTAGTGTTTACTAGGTTTTGGATTTTGCTTATCTCACTACTGTAAACAAGCACACAGAAGGTTGGCAGGACACAATGGAAGTGTAGGCCAACTACTCTGAGCCTGTGTGTGAAGCTTCAAGACATACACATGCACTGGAACTGACCAGGCAGCTCCTGCCAGTGTTTACAATGACATCAAGCATGAAAGAATCAGAAATGCCACCAGTGAAGACTCCAGTCTGGAAAGTGGGAATCATTTACAGTCAGATTCCTTTAGAAATCAGTTGGCAGCCAAGCACTCTCTGGTGCAGGTCAGTTTAGAGTCAAACCAATCATTACTCCAGGCGTGTGTTGCCGTACAAACATATGTGCCAGTCACAAGCTACACAACATTATCCGGAAGCACCATGAGATCTTCCACTGCTACGCAGATGACTCAGATTGACTTATCCATAGATTTCAGAGGAAGTAATAACTTGATGACGTACGTGTGCCGCTGGTTTCTCAGAGGGATGGGCTGGATGGTGTTGAAGGCACTGGAGGAGTCAAAGAATATGATCCTCAGCGCTGCTGCCAGATCTCCAGAGCAGTCGATGGAAACAATACGCAGGCTCACAGAGCTGTGTTCCATCCCCACCTGGCATTTTGACCACATCGCCATCATGCTGGTTCCAGCTTGGAGAAGAAGAGAGGAGGGAAAATGAATGATAAGACGGAGTTAACAAGTAAATAAGGTGACTCTTGAGGGCAGTCCATCCCCTCTTTCCCAAACAAAGCTTCCTCAAGGTCAAGCGTACCTCTGTGTGGTAATGTGATGTATAACAATGTCATTTTTTTGACAATCCTGTACAAAATATTCTCTCTGCTTCTCTGCTAGCTGATATTTTAAATCAAACTTGCAATATAAAGTATAGGGAGCATCCTTAGAATACCAATGACCAAACGATTCTATCATGAATGATGCTATCACTGAAGGTTCATTGGGAACTGATCCTGCTGAAAAACACTCGCTTCAACCCCGATATTCCAGAGGACAGTTAGTTTAGAACTGCTGTGATTTAGGAGGTGAGAGTGGTCGTCTTTCTGATGAGCTTCCTCGTGCTCTGACCCTGCTCCTCTTTCATGTATTTCCTGTTGATTTTGTACCTTTGCTTGTTTCATCTCTGACAAGAACTTTGTTCTTGCTCCCGAGGCTGCAAGAACAAAATGATGTCATTTTATTCTTACAGCCCTGGTTTGGGAGTTCTTGCAGCTTTTTGGTGACACCTCGTCTGGGCAGAACTTTGGTCTTGTTCTTGTGTCCGACAGATGTTGTGCGATTGGTCAGAAATTAGTTCTGCGCTCAAAGTCAGAACTTTAGGTGTGTCACAGGAGTGAAGTATGAAATGTCCAGGCCCTAGGAGCGAGAACAAAGTTCTCTGTTCTTGCAGAGTTTGTATTGAACATGATTTAGAACTCCTCTCAAAGGTCCTCTCAAACTGTGGTTTTACTACCGATGCAAATGACAGAGCTTTTTCTCCCATTTGAAGAAATGATGATTGTGATCTCATGCAGAGGCTCTGGTATGCACAGATAGCCCACCTATGGGCTCCTCCTGTGCAGTGGAATGCTACTGACATGACCATCATGATGTCAACATATGGTGAATGAGTGCATTCGTCTCCTCTGGCCCTCTGTGCTTGATGGAGGTGAAAGTGAACAGATGGTGTTGGCAGCGAGACAATAGGTCGTGATCCCCTGCATCTGTGACTGGCCTCCCATCCCTCACATCCCAAAGTGACATTTATCTTTTATAATTGTACTGTATTTTCTCCTCTTTCATTTTAACTTGCTTCTATTGCATATCACTCACATTTGAAATGTGGTCTCTCTACGCTCTCAAAGGTCTTAATTAAATGTTGGTTATACACCAGCGACCACACTGTGGACACGGAGTACGCGATGATTCCTGACCCCAAAAGGTCAACATGCTTGTGGGCATTAATCTCCTGCTGTATAGCATTTTGTTAACCCTATGGTCAAAGAGGACATCTTTGACCAAGAGCCTAACTAATACAAAGTTTGTTTATATAGAACCAAATCATACATCCATAATGAAACTATTTAGACAGGCCATTTCACATATTAAGGTAAAACATTTATAAAATCACGGAGAAACCCACCAGTGCCTACACTGACAATACATATTAACAATGTAAAGAGTGAAATATTTTGATCTTAAAGATTAAGGGAGGAAGGGCTGGATTTGACAAAAAAGTGTTGCTATATGACACATATGAGCATAGTATTATTTCAATGACACATCTGTGCACTCTCCTCTGTGAGTGTCACACCAAGAGGAAGATAAGGCCAGATGGTGAGTGGAGGTGACCACATGTTGTGAGTCTCCATTTAGACAAACTGTGCAGGGCAGACTCTGCTCGAAACAAACCTGTGCCAGCCCATTTGGACCTGAGCAGCAAATAGTAGAGTAAAAGAGAGCATAGATGAACGAGGAGTGAGGTGAACATAGTCCCTTTTGTCCTGAAGTCTTTGAGCAGTTTGCACCTCAAATTTGTCCCAGCGCTGGACATCTACATCACTTCTTTTCTTGAGGCTATTTCAACTATACATCTAACTTAGATTCAATTCAATATATTGTTTCACCCACAGGAGCTGCTGAAAGTTGCAGAGATAACTTGTATTGATTGTGTGGAAAAACTGGCCTGAATTCTCCAGTGAGATAGTTGAAAATGGTTGCAGGATAAAGCACATCCTCTTGACAGTTCAACATTATAAAACAACTGATATGGTTTTAATGATACACCTCTTGATATACAGTTCTTTTTAGAAACATTTAGAAAGTTTTGTGTGCGTCACTCTAAAGCAGGGGCGTCCAACTCATTTTCACCGAGGGCCACGTCGGCATTATGGTGACTCTCAAGGGGCCGCTTTGAATTGTGGGACTAAGTTGGGCGATGCAAGGTTTTTTAAAGGAAACTTCCTGGTGGCACATGCAAACCAACAGCCACAGCACTTTTATAACCCCCCTCCTCCTCTTCTCAGGGAAGTGCTCCCAGATTACTCGTGCATCTCCCTGTCAACAAAGGGCTGAAAATAGGTGAGCGCCGACCTATTTATTCAGACTTGTACTGACCCCTAACTAAGGTGGCACTCATGTTTGGTCGGTGGCCACAGAGGCTGCTCTGATCATGTGTGCCCCCCAGTCGCTCACCTAGAATGAAGGGGAGGTGAAATTTAGAGAAAGCATTTGAATGGTGGCGCTGACTAATCTAATAACTCAAACGGGGTCATGTTATATTCTACTAAAGCACATTCCCACACTCCCTTCTTGTTTTAAGGTAGACGTTGTGTCGCAGATTGTTTGTCCTGCTAACTGGTTTAGCATATTCTGAAAGGTGTACAAAAACTGACAAAGGGTCAGATTCTCATGGGGCACTGATGGTGAAGTTCAGCTGGCTTATTGACCCAGATCCACCCCCTGTATTTTTCTCCCTGCCCTGCTGGATGCCCTTCTGTGGCCCCTGGCTGTCACCTCTGGTCCTCAGGCCCCTGACATCCACCCCTAGTCTGCTCCTGTCCATCCACCGTGTCCCCCTGAAAGGGCCCTGGGGTCAAGGTGGCAGCAGCTAGAGTGAAAATGCATTACTTCCCTGCCCTGTTTGTTCAAGGCTGTGCTTTCTCTGGGCTGTGATCAAGCTACCAAGTTCAGCTCCAAGGAAAAATCCATTCACCTCTAAACCTTTGCTCCCTCGCCCTGGGGAGATGAAACCACAGACTGCCATATTTCTTTTTTCCCACCTCATCTCTGGCAGAGAACCTGCTCTCCGCTGAGTCTGTTCACTGCCTTTTCAACACCTCTTTGTAGCATCCTTGCTCTCGCTCCCATGCCACTGCAGTACATGTTGTGCTGTTTCTCGCAGCTCCAAGTTCTCCCATCTCTTTGCAACCCTCCTGTCTTTTCCACCACTCTGATCTTCTCTAGTCCATCTATCTCTCTTTCAGTGTGGCCCAATGTTCACCACAGTCTGGAGACTGGCCCATCACACGTCTTCCCCTGGCCCCATGGGTAATGGGCATTGTGTATTCCCACTGATCCTTAGCAGGGCCTTATTGTGCCTTGGCGAGATGTCAGGAGCACAAAGCCAACCAGCCTGCAACATTGTCTCACACTCAAAATGAAGAAGCTTCTCCTCTGGATCCCAATACAGCCTTGAAATGTCAGTGGGACAGGGAGGAGGTGTTGTGCGTCACTCATTAATGCAGCAACACTCCACTCATTTATATCCGAATCTCACAGGCCACTCCAAAACAAACACTAGCACGCTGCTTATATACGTGCCACATGCGCATACATTCACAGGCTTTCACTCATTCATTTATGTAGGGTATATCTTTTTTCATGTTTGTACCTTTCACATTTAAAGAAAAAGACAAACGTAGGCATTCCCATCACTATCAGGTGCATAATTTAGATGCTGATGCAGAGCTTGAGGTCTTGGCCTTCACAGCTTTCAAAGAGCACGAGCGATATGGAGGAGACATGCCATTTCCCTTTTCTCTCTCAAGTCAATTTTGATTGACTATGATTATAATTTCCTGTTGTGTTAATGTGTCTAGGCAGAATTGCTATTGTTTTAATTGTACCTTCTGCTTAAAATCAATATTGATTTTTCAAAGTTCTTAAGGGAACAAAATAAATCAAAGATTCAATGCTATACTGACATATTTTTAACTCAAAGAATAGATACACACACACACATCAACTGTTTATCATTTATCTATAACATCCATGTTTAGTATTCCTTTAATCTAAATATTTAAGGCAGTCCAGTGAAGAAATATCTGTAATGCAATTTTTATTTGATATTAAATCAGAAAGAAAATACTGCATTATTCTGGTAAAAAAGATAATAATACCATATACTGTCCCTGACATTCTAGATGTTATTTATTAGTTTGTTTTTGTATGTATGTTCATTTGTGATTGAAATGAATCTAATTTTAACCAGTATTTTATTTGAGATAGCATATAATTAGGATTTTGGTCAACTGAATTACAGACACACTGAATGTGATTCTGTGACACTTAAATGAATTAGTTACTGTGGGAAGAGAATGAACTTGTGAAAGGATCTGTGATTTATTTGAGAGCAAAAACAACAAAGCCAGTGATCCCGACCTTATTGACTTTGCAATTTGGTCTGCCCAGTGTTGATCTCACTTAAATGTACTCTCATATATTTACCATAATTACATTCCAATTACTAAAGTAGTCACTTAAAGGGACTAGTGTTTGTATAACAGTTACATTGTGAGTATTTTTCCTTATACGTGTTTGCTTGTGCTTGTGTTGCAAACTGCTCCAACTATTGTCTTTCAACATGCTTAATTAAGATGCCTTTGTGGGTGAAAGTGTGTATTTGACTGCCAGCTGGGGCAGCCAGGTCAATCTTACTGTGAAGCCTGAAGGTTGAGCAAATTTCCCCCTGAGAATTTAGTCTGTCAGTTGTTAACATTTTAGCTAGTAATATAGACACGGTCTGGAAGGAACCAGGTGCGAAGGAACCCAAACCACCCCCCCCCCAACCCCCCCCCCCCCCCCCCCAGAGCAGAGAGGAGAGGGGGTTGGTAGCTATAGGTGCATTGGAATGGAGAGAGACTGGTAGATGAGCAGACAAGGGAGTTGTTGGCATACTCCACCTCGGGGAGGTCCTTGGTCCAGGAACTGGGGAACCGTGAGACCAAGCAGCGAAGAGAGGTCTCGAGGTCCTGGTTGACCCTCTCTGTCTGCCCATTTGACTGGGGGTGGTACCCCGAAGACAGGCTGGGTGTGGCACCAAGGAGTCCGGCCACCAGAAGCGCTGACCCACCAGGAAAGCCCTATGTCTCCCCCCACATGGCACACCGACCTGGCAGAGTGGCACAAGTGTAGGACCTGGCAGGCAAAAACAATTTGTTGGGGGGGCAGGTCACCAGAGGAGGGGTGTGGCAAAGAGCTCTCCGCACCCGCTCCTCAACATCCCATGTGATGGCACCAACCACCGTGCGACTGGGTGGGATCGACTATTTTGGCAGAGTCAATGAGGTCGAACTGGGGGGAGAAAGCATCTCTTAGCAGCTCTTAGAACCAGGACGGTACGTAACCATGAAATCAAACCTGCTGAAGAACAGCGACACCCGGGACCGGCGGCCGGCACGGAGATACTTCAAATTACGATGATCAGTCCAAACCACGAACGGGAGTTCCAACCCCTCCAGCCGATGCCTCCACTCTTCCAGGGCAGCTTTGGAGGCTAACAGCTCACGATCACCCATGTTGT
>JAFBJT010020282.1:37053-53343 GCA_016785325.1 Chascanopsetta lugubris | reverse complement strand
GCTCGGAGGAGGAAGTGGCAGCCACGAGCAGCGGCGGCCATCTTTCAACGCACATTCCCACACAATATGTGTGGATTGTGTTTTAAAGGTATTGCGTTCTGCCGCCAGTCCAAATCCTAGATGCACTATGAGAACCGAATCCAGTGTGGGGGGCGGGGCCTCGTTCATGTGTACTCCCACATGCTGTGACATCAGGAGCAGCGACACGAGCACTTTCCTCTGGCCCACGGCTCTGATGACTGTTCTTACCTTTAGGCTTTGGAAATGTAATGATTCCAATAATCAATATGAAAGAAATCACATTTGAAAAAGATCGATCAACAAGGTTTTTTTTTTAAATTCTTCTTTTCATACTGTGTGCTTATGGGGCTGCCCTACATCATGTGACCTGAACAGGAGTTGCAGTACCACCGTTTGGCCACTACGTCTTTTTGCTTGAAAGCTCAGTACACTAACTGTATCATACTTATATATATATATATATACATATATACATATATAAAGATAGTTTAGTGTGGACATGTTCAGAATGTACTTTTTGGCACTAGAACAAAGACAAAAATGTTGTGTTGTTGTTTATAGATTATCTTATAGCCTATATACAGGATCCAGGGCTTCATTTCAACCACCTTCATGTTCACTCATAGTCAAGCCCATATCCTTCCAGCACAACCTAAACCTCACACACACACGTATAAACAGGTTAAAGCCTCTGTCGAGTGCGCCGGCTGAACTTGGCTTCCCCCTCTTGTTTATGTCGGTGCGGAGGTTTAGAGTTTCCAGCGCATGAGGATGCACCTTTGTACTTCCCCGACTTTTGAAGCTCCGCATAAACAGTCAGACCTAAAGCCAGGCAGGGGCTTCCTCCCCGTGTTTTCATAGCTGTCTGAGAGAGGAACCTGAAAGCCCCAACCACCACCACATTAACATTCACATATTTCATCTTTTACAAATAACAGCTCTCTCACAGGAGCAGAGTTGGAAGCGGAGTTCATACTTGAGTGGCATACTTTTAAGTCCCTTGTTATATAACGTGGAGCGGCTGCGGCTGCAGGAGATGCTCATGCTGTTCATTGGGGAGAAATCTGCTTCCCCTGCCTAACAAGACGGAGCTATAAAAAGATGAAGATTCAGTGTGTTTGTGTTTGTGTGTGTGTGTGTGTGTGGGCGCCTACATGAGCTTGCTGCAGGCATAAACTGGAAAGGACAATCAACAATTACAGGCAGGCAGGCGTAGGGATGAAGGAGGTGGTGGGGGAGGTCGAGCAGCAGCAGCAGCAGCAGCAGCAGCAGCAGCAGCAGAGAGGAGAGAGGAGGAAAATGAATCAGGGCCTGTGTGCTTGGTTAGGTCAGATAATGAATTGCTGACTGGAGAGGGGGAGCAGGAGGAAGGCTGGGTCACATCAGGCCAAGTTGTCTCCCAGGAACCAGCAAATGAAAACAACACCACTAAAGAATTATTGTTGTTTCTTTTCTTCTTCTTTTTTAAATCACAGGTTTTATTAGATGACGAAATGCGAACATGTTTCCCCTCATCCTCCGTCACATTGCATCCAAATTTAGCTGCACAGTGTCGGGCACATGCAGGACCACGTGCTGGAGCCACAGGTTTGGTCGGATTCATTTCATCAGCAGCTGCTGGAGGAGGAGGAGGAGGAGGAGGAGGAGGAGGAGGGGGGGGGGGGGGAGATGGAGGATGTGAATGATGCAGGGTTTTCAACATCGCTGCTGCAAACGTTACCTCATGCGTCACGTTGCATTTTGATCAAAACAGCGGGAAAAACGTCAACTTTTTTTTTTTAAAGAAATGATGACATCTTAAAGGTCCAGTGTGCAAGGTTAAGTGGATATCAACTCTTATGTCTATTGGTGCTGATGAAATACAAAATAAGAATATTAATGTTAGACTTCAATCGCCTACATATATGCAACTAAATGTAGAGAGGTGAAATTGATTCTGCAGCATCACCACTACACGTCACCAAACCCCACACGTGTCCATTCGCATTGGGAACTACAGTGAACGGTTGTATGTTCGCTGCCTCTCGTCTGATCTCTGCTGGGATTCGTTCCCCCTCGCGATCATCAAAATGTTCGATACAGCGCGCATGGAGTGGATGTCGAAGCGAGTACATGCGCTGCTGAAAACCAGAGAAGAATGCTAATGAGTCTCATTAACTGATCTATAATTCACCATTACGCGCGGCTGTAGCATGGCGGCTAAACCCGATAACCTTTTGTACGAGTGTGTAACTTCGATGTTATTTTTTTTTTATGTGTCAAATCGGACCAGAGAGTTCCACACTGATGATTACAAACGAACAGAGTGAACTAGATTTGAACTAGAATTCCCAGTTATTGCATCTACAGTCACATTAGGGTTCGACTAAAGCAGCAGAGGCCGTTTAAAGAATCAGGTCAACACACGTGACAGAAGCGGATCCAGGCTCCAGTATCATTTTGGGGTTATTTTTGTTGCTCGTTGACGTTTTAAAACACCCAAAACAATCTTAGTGCAAATGCAATGTAGAGCACATGACCATTCAAGCACAATAATCATCAATTTATGTAAGGGGCTTGGAAACTGGAGTATTGAGGATGGCGGCCATTATTGTAGCCAAACGCATTAGTGTGATTAAAACCTGAGACTGAGACAAAATCTGAAAATAGGCAACAAAACTGTAGATTTCTAAACGTAAACATTGCAGCTATTTATATAAATATGTCATGTCCTCAGACACTGTCATCCTGTCTGTGTGTGTGTGTGTGTCTGTGTGTGTCTGTGTGTGTGTGTGGGGGGGGGGGGGGGGGGGGGGGGGGGGGGGGTATTTGACAGATACAGAGGTGTGTTGCACCTGGTTGTTGGGGAAACAGGAAAGAATGTAAACATGGTCTGACAAAGTGATTCTCTTAAGTGCAAGTCAGAATAAAATAGGTGTGTGTTTGTGTGTGTGTGTGAGTGTGTGAGTGTGTGTGTGTGTGTGCGTGCGTGCGTGCGTGCGTGCGTGCGAGTGTATTGAATAAATGCCGAGGATGATAACGGGGAGGTGGCGCAGCAAGGTGGGGAGCAGGGGGAGGAGGGGGAGGAAGAGGAAGAGCCAAACAAATGGTAGGTGGAAGAGGCAGATGGACGGAGACAAGACAAAAAGGGGGGAGAGACACAGACAAAAAGGGGGAGGGGTTTAGTGGGGACAGAGTAAACCAGCTTTGGTAGCGTAGATGGATGGATGGAGCCATGCACTGGATTAGATTGAATGGATGTTTCAAGATTTCCGTGGCAGTGGGGGGTGGGGGGGGGGGGGGGGGGGGGGGGGGGGGGGGGGAGTGGGTTGTTATGTTTGCTGGGGGAAAATGGCAAGGTGACGCACACAGAGAACTGGACGCAAACACAGACACATGCAAGTCAATGGGAACGTGAAGTGTAATGTAGCTGATGATGATGATATTATCACAAGGCAGATTGTCCAGGGGGCGGGGGAGGGGGGGTGGAGGGGGGATTGGATTTGCTGCAGGCAAAGCAAAGACTCATTGAGGATAATTACGAGATAAGTAGCGTTACCTTCAGCAGTCCGTGGTTCACCTTTGGATGTTCTTTCCCTTAATTCATGTTTCAGCTGGGTGTGAGGTGGAGCTGTGTTCAGCTTGATAATCCGTCACAGCTCTGACATATAGAAACAACCACAGAGTCCTTTAATCCCACATCAACTCCACAGCGAGGAACAGACGAGGATTCAGCAATGGAACCTTCCAGTTGAGGGGCGATAGTGTTGATGATGTGGCATTTGATTGTTCCTGGTTCCTAATTCACCGACCTGCCTCCACTGGCGCATTCACACTGGCGCATTCACACTGGCGCATTCACACTGGCGCATTCACACTGGCGCTCTTTGGTCCGCGTCAAACGAACTCTGGTCCACTTGCCCGGATAGTTTGGTTTCTTTGATCCACCCATGGGATCCATAGTTGCTTGTGAATGGGTATGTTTAGTTCTGTTTTTTTTTTTGACTAATGGTAAAAGGGTGTAAAAACTCTCCCCCTCTGACTTCATCCTTTAAATCTTTTTTCAAATCTTCAGCATCATCTTCCTCTCTAGTCACAAAAGGCTTTTACACTTTCTTTCCATACGTGCAGCAGTATTTCAAAAACCTTGGTCCAGAACAGCACACACAAACACACACACACACACACACACACACACACACACAAAACACACACACACACACACACACAAACACACCTCCTGTGTGATGTGAATGAATGTGGCCACAGAGCAGACAAAGACGTTCAGCTCATGCAGGCTGACGTCACTCAGGTCACGTTCAGCCGAGCATGAGATTCACTCCGGGTCTGAGCCCAGTCCCGAGGGAAACACGTGGAAAGACGTTACGGCACAAACCTCCATCTGCAAAGCGCTGCGAGGATGTGATGTGTTCGCGTCCCTCATCAACTGTATCAGTGCTGGTGAGGGGAATGCGATAACACCCCCAGCACAGACCAAACATTCAAGATGTGTAGGCTCATTTACTTCCCCCAGCTCTAATGGATGGACTGAGGGGTGGGTGGATGGAGTGTGTGTGTGTGTGTGTGGGGGGGGGTGTCTGCAGAGCAGACAGCCAGCCAGCCAGCCAGACAGTAAGTGCAGGGTCAGGGTTAATGGATAACGTCCCTCCGGCCCACAGACTCCCTCCACCTACACATGACTGGTATATTCATGCGGAGTGCGCTCATCATTCAACTCACATGAGAGTCACTAATACAGCTGTTACACTTTTGTGTGGCGGCAGCAGCAGCAGCAGCAGCAGCAGTGTCCTCAGGGACTCCTCATTCTACCTACACTCTGATACGAGGCACAGTTAATGGAAGCTATAGAGTGTGTATGAATATGGATGATACCTGCCTCCCCATGTCAGCCGACGGAGCCGACTATAAGTGCATGTGATATCAAATTGTCGTTTGTTATTCGATGCTCGGAGGCCGAGAGGAAACATGATGACATCGTGATTGATGGAGCGTGAGGGTCAATACATGGCTCCGTTACACAGACCTGGTTCTGGAGCCACAGAACGCGTGGTGGTTTCTAGCAAAGTGGTTAAAATGGAGCGCCCTCTGGCATCAACAGAGGGTACTGCGAAATGTGTACGACAGGCAAAAGTAAATGGCGCCAACTGCTGGTGAAAAGATGTCAAACAATGATAATGTCCAAGGTGGATTGTGGGTAATTAAGTGTAATGATAAATGATGACACCAGGGTTTACAAGGAAAACCATTTTTTTAGTTCCAGGTCAGAAAAAAAAAAATTGAAATCCAAAATAAATCACCACTATAAGATTGTGGCACCACCATCAAAGAGTAGCTATGCATTGATACCAGTGCTCGGCCAATCGGAAGTCTCAGAGACACGTCGTCCATCTTTATTGACATATTGAAACAAACCCGCCGCAGCGATATAACTGACATTTTGTGGTTTACGCTGAATCGGCACTAAACTGACGTAGGCAGAAGGGGAGGACAAAAACAAACAGCGGGGAAACATCTGTCAGCTGCCAGGTGTGTATTGAGGCCACAGAGGCTGAGAACACAGTTTTGTTTTTGTTTTTTTTCCAGAATGAGACGAATTAGCAAAGTAGCTGTTAGCGCTGGAGAACACTCTGCATATCGAGGTCGAATGTTCAGCTCTCTGCGAGACTGTGGTGGGAGGCATGTGACCCAGTGTGCTCACAAAGGGGGGCTTGTTTAACGCTGCACAGTGATGGAATGATCTAATCTGGAGGCAAAACACAGAGGCAGGATTCCTTTACTGCTGGACATGTTGTTTTTCTGAAGAATCCATCGGGTATGTTAAAGGTGGAGTCCGGCCCTGTGGGGTTCGCAGCGAGGGCTGGCTCCGCTATTGAAAAATGCAACCGATCCGTCTCACCTCCTCCAACCAGCAGCACTCTCGTGTGAAAGCCAAGGTGAACACGACACAAGAACACGCGTTGCTTTTCCGTTGCTTGAGGCAGAGTGGAGGAGATGGCGCAGGGAGGACAGCTGTGTTGCTCATCATTCAGCTGGTTGTTGTCTTGTCTTATCAGTGGTGTACACGTCTCCAGTTCTCTCTGTGAACACGCACGAAGGCATGCGTGATGCAGCTGAGGTCAACCGCGCTGTTTTCCCGGCACCGTCTCCTCCACTTAGCTTCGGAGCCTCCTCGATGCCAAGTGGAGGAGATGGTGCAGGGAGGACAGCGGCGTTGGCCATCAATGGCGTATGCCTCCGTGTCATTAGTGACGCAGCTGATGTCAACCAAGCTGTCCTCCTGGCGCCTTCTCCTCCACTTTGTTTCGAGTCACAGTCAGGCAATGCATGTTAGTGTGTTATAAAGGTTGAGCTTTCACCAGAGGGCTGATGGGATGAGTTAGGGTGTATCAGTTGATTTTATTTTGAAAGTGCACTCATCCTCCCGCCGCCGGCTCCCCCCCCCCCCCCCCCCCCCCCCCCCCCCCCGCCGCCAGTCCCCCCCCCCCCCCCCCATGACGGACTCGACCCGTAATCTGTATTTCGCTGCCTAGTTACGTCCATGAACCATAGCAACCGGGAAAAGGCTGGAAATGGTGAAGAGCGGAGATGACAGAATGAAGGAAATCTCTCTGCCTCAACATCATGTCCAGTTTTCTCTTTCACATCCACTGGTGATGGTGGCGGGAGGCGGAGCCCACAGACCAGTGGGTGGATGTGCAACGTACGTATGCGCGTCACGCTCCCGTGAAATAATATTTGACTTTCCACACTTTCCTGTAGACTGCAGTTCTTCTATTGTGTCATGCACCTCCGCTCTCTATCCGTCAACACTGTCACATCCTTCCATCCATCCATGCGGAGGTGAGAGTGACTCACGGGGTTAATGACGAACGAGTGGCAAAAGGAAGACGGCGATGGATGGGTGGAGAGGGGGCTGAGTGAAAGCAGGCGGCGGATGGAAGCGGCCGTGGAACGAGGCTGTGGAGTCTAAGAGAGGAATGAGAGAGTTGAAGAGGGAAATCAGTGCAAGTATAATGAGGGTGCGGAGACCAAATGAGAGGGGGGAGTGGGGGAAGGGCGAGGAGTTGGAGAAAATATCCGTGAAATTGTGAAAGGAGGAAACCGAGGAGCTGTGTGTGTGTGTGTGTGTGTGTGTGTGTGTGTGTGTGTGTGTGTGTGTGTGTGTGCTGCAGAGAACAGGCAGGGTGATGGCAGGCTGTGCTGCATGATCAGCACAGCTATTTATAGATCTGTGGAAACAGGCAAAGGAAGAAAGGAGCAGCAGCACTGCAGACCTGCACTATTATCAGCTGTTCTATGCTCCCATATGAGACTGGGTTGAGCCGGGTGGGACGTCGGTGCGACGGTGTGGGTCTGTGAGTCTGTCACAAGTGCTTTTATCATTGAAACGTGACAGTTTAATCAACATTTCTGTGTAATTATAGATATTCTCACCTTATCACAATACACATCTGTTATAAAGGGGTCTTCAGCTGCAGGTGTCGGCAGCTGCAGTGACACATGAGCTGGAACACGTACTATGCATGTTTTTGTATCTTTATATAAGAAACCGCAGGTCCTCTATTTCACTTTTTCTCGATACCCTCTTTTCTTTTGTTGCTGTGGTTTTCCCCGAGTCAGCAGATCCTCGCGGTGAACGCAGTGTTGTGCATTAAATGTAAATTCTGCACTGGAGCAGGATTCGGGAAAGTGCTGACCATAAAATATATATATATCATGTGATAATAAACAGTGTCTGCAGCTCGTTTTCAAATCCATCACAGACCCAAACAGACGGTTGTAATAACTTATGTTTAAAGTTTTCTGCGTTGTGCCTGAGCAGTACAACGTGATAAGGGCGAGTTAGAGTAAAATAAAGAATGTGGCCACAACAAATAAACTGTGATGGAAGATATGGGTCAGGCCCGCCAACTGAAATTCTCGCCTAAGATAAGGAAAACACCGCGGCCACGCTCTCGTCTATCCTGCAGGTAGACTGCGTAGGATGCAGTGCCATCTAGAGTCGAAGTTGCATGCTGCAGCGCCTCACCTCAACTTGATCTTTGGTACATGTAGGTGAACTGTGAAGGCTCCGGGGGTCGTAAATAAATAAAGACGTACGTAGGTGTTCTGCAGGGATATAAAGGGCACGGTCCAGGATGATGAAACTCCTCCATCCTTCTTCTCTCAAACTCACCGATGCCAAGCTGCATGGGCTCCCCCTAGTGTCCCGGCATAGTAAGCGCACCTGTATCTCAACATCTTCTCCGGAATTTTCACACTTTGCAAAAATTATCTTGCGGGGCCGGTCCTGGCTTTGACAGCCCTGACCGAAATCTCACACACCTTGACTCGCGTCTGTGCAACAACCCTGACGCCCGCACTCGTACCCCCCCCTCTGCATCGAAGGCTGACGCCGGGCATAAATCTTGATTTGCGGTGAACGTAATTCCTCTGGAGATTATGGCAGTTTGAATCTGCGAGACCGTATCCTGCACGTCAGGTTGGTTTTCGCGCGTGAGCCCCAGCGTGCCGCCGTACTCGGCAGCCCGCGCTCACAGTCTGGAGAACAGCGGCCGACGACAGGAATGAACCTCTGCTCCGACAGAGAGGTTAGTGCTGACTCAGCATCGTTTCAAGTGATAATAGAAACCCCTCATGCAAGGTTACCCTGTGCCTACTATGTCTCTGCACTCACTCTGCAATGCAAATAAAGGCTGATTCTCTTTTTTCCTTGGGTTGCCATGGTTACACCGTGGTAATTGTAATGATCCCATGGTGTATTAGTACTAATGATTCATGGTGCTGTGCGGTGGGTGTGAGGTGGAGCTGGAGCTGCAGTGGATGATGATTTACTGCCTTCAGTCCTTCAGCGCATTTCTCCGGGAATGAGACTTCAAAGGCTTTGTAACACAAATCTCTTCCAGAACATAACAGCAAATGAAAAGTACCTCAAGGACACTAAGTCTTTCACTTCCCTCGCAGCGTATAATAGAGGGGGGGGGGGGGGGGGGGGGGGGGGGGGGGAGCGGAGGGGGGGGGGGGGGGGGGGGGGGGGGGGAGCAGCAGCAGCAGCAGCAGGAAATGGAATGAAATTGGCAGGAATTGCTCCTTAGGAGTAAACAGTAAACTGTAAAGTGGCATTTTGCTTCCCACTTTGCTTTTATTATCCCGTACCTTCTTTTACTTGAGCACAGACCATCACTTTTGTTTTCCTGCATTAGAGCTCTGCTCTCCTCGAACATCGTGTTTCCTTTGTCATCTCATGCTCGTGGATGGATGGAATAATCAATGGATGGGTGGATGGATCAGTTGAAGATGGATGGATGGATGGATGAATCCGTGATTACCAGATGGTTGGATAGATGATTGAGGGATGGATGAATCGATGGTTGGATGGACTGATGGTTCAATGTTAGACTGCTGGATTAACCAGTGGACGCATGGATGCATTATTGGAGGGATGAATGAATGAGTCAGCGGATGATGGATGGATGAATGGATTCAGCAATGGATGGGTGGACGGTTAGATTGATGGTTGAATGAATGGATGATGGATAGATAGATGTTTTATGGATGGATTGATGCATGAATCAGCGGATGATGGATGGGTGAATGGAAACATGATTGATGGATGGATGGATGGATGGTTGGACAGGTGGTTCTATGAGAGATAGATGGATTGAGCAAAGGATGGATGAATCTATTATTGGAAGGATGAATGAATCAGTGGATGGATGGATGGATGAATTGATGTATGTATGTATGGATATATGATAACTCTTAAACACATAGCAGATGACAAAAGATTGAGAGGGATTTGAAGAAAAAGAAAGATCAACACACCCCATTGGACAGTGGAGATAAACAGGGTGTGGCTCTGTGTTCTGAGAGAATCTGATCCAGCTCTTCTCTCATCTTTCCTCTTCCCTCTGTTGATTCGTCTCCTCGTTGTCTCCGAGCAGATCGTCAGAGCTGAGGTCAGCTGAGCGCTGCCAAAACAACGTCTCACATTACTTGCTCACCCACCCTCCCCCCGACTCCCCCTCCTCCCCCGACCCCCCCCCCCCCACCTTCCCCCACCCCTACCATCCCATCTGAGGCTGAAACACCGACGCCTTCGAACACACTGCACTTGTGCTTGTTAGATAGAATTATAGCGACTACATTGTGTTTTGCTCTGACACCTGCAGATGGAGCGGAGAGAGAGAGAGAGATGTATGCAAACCACGAACAATGGATGACATCATTGTTATTCGGCGGGGCCATTGTTCACGTAACCTCACGGGCTTTTACAGACCTCATTGTTGCATTTGGCCCCGTCTCTTGAATTCTTCCATGACTGATATGAAACCATGTCTCAGACTGTGCATCTGTCAGTCGGCGGCGTGATTTCATTTTATTTGTTTTTGTTTTTTTGGAAAAGTTCATGAAAGTTTTTCAGAATCGCTCTCATGTGCTGCAGTGAATGACGCAAGGCCCGAGATGGGTTGTGATAACATTGTCTCGACAAAGTGATTACAGACATCTGGGAGGAGACGCATGTTTGAAACAGGCCAGATATGATTTGGAAGAGTTTGATTCAGAACTGATCAACCGTCCGTGTGTGAGAGTGAGCAGGGGCAGCAGATCACCGCAGGACCAACTCCACGTCCACTCTAATGGGGAACTGCAGAGCGCAGTGTCAGACTTGTTGTGATTCAGATTTGCAGAGTGACCGCATGTGTTTATGTGGACGTATCTCAACTAAAGGCCCAGTGTCTAATATTTACATTCAAATGGAACTATACACCAACTACTTGTGTTTTTATACATTTATAGAAGTGTCGTTTTCTTTACCGTAAAATGAGCCCTTTATCTTTGTTTTCCTTTGAAGTAGCTCCTCTGTGGAGATGACCACGTTGCAACACTATGTTTTCATGGTGGCCCAGAATGGACAAACCATTTGAGTTCTAATGATAACTCACCACTAGATGACGCTAAATACTACACATTGTGCTTTGATATATAAACACAATGTAAATATTAGCCAATGTATTCTAATGCAGATATATTATGGGTCCTTTCATTTCATTTTTAAATTGTAAACAACTCCCTGTTTGACTTATTTCACGCTGTCATATTTTCCCCGATGACACTTTCCTCTTAAAATGTCACTTGTGGCGACGGCAGAGTTTTCACCCTCACCACACAGACTGAAGTCATTCTCTGTTGCGCTCACGGTTTGATTTATAGCTCAGGCCTGATGATTAATAGTCTGTGCAGAACATTTACCTTGAAATTCTGTATCGCTGCGAAATGTGACGGGATCCAAGAATCTGTGTGATTCATGTCCGTCCTTTATGTCAAATGGTTGAGTCTGACTGGCGTCATTCTATTGCATTTCGTTCCATGGCATTGACGGTTATAGGGATGAGTCTGCGCATCCAACCAATGGAAGAAGTGAACCGTTGTGGGCCAAACGTGCAGTACAGTCGCTTCAGCTTCTAGTCTGCTCGAAGAAGCCGTTTCCCACGGAGCCTGCGGTGCCAAAAGAGGGAATTTCAAAGGTGCTTCCCCTCCATTTGTGCCTCGGTCTCGCAGCCGTGGCTTTTTTATGATGGAATCCAACAACGCGGAGGGCAACGCGGCACAGAGGAGCTCTCCAATCTCAGAATAGTGCAGATGGGAGAGGAGCCAGTGGGCGGCTGGAGAGGTGCTGAGACCCGGGTCAGTGGGAAGGCGAGGAAGGCGAGAGGAACATTAAGAGATTGGATAAATTAATGATGAATGTGCAGAGGGAGGCAGCTGAGAGAGGAGAGGGGCGTGCGTGATGTGAGAACCACACACACACACACACACACACACACACACACACACACACACACACATACAGATAAACAAAGACGAGCACAGTGAGAGAGCGAGAGAACCAGAAATAGCCGGTGTGAAGCAGATTGTGTATGTGAGAGATGCTGAGATGTCACAGCTGGCACATCTGTATCTGTAGGCCGACATGGATGAGGTTTTAACCGTGAATCACGAGGCTTATTTTGGGGCTGAAGCTTAAAAAAAATGAAAAAAAAGAAAAAGAAAAAAGGAGCTCAGCTTGAATATAAACTGTCACCGGATCAATTTCACATTTAGCATCGGGAAGGAGGCTGTATCGGCGTCAGCGCATCTGAAAGCGCTCAGGGCTTATTCGAGCTGTTGACTCTCGTTCACCACGGTGCCACTTTTAGTTCGGGGCCACAGAGACGCGTCCTACTCCCCCAGCGCCTCCGTCACACGTTATCTCAGGCAGAAACAGCCGCTCGGAGAGGAAGCCGGGGAGGAGGAGGAGGAGGAGGAGGAGGAGGAGGAGGAAGAAGAGGAAGATGAAGAATAAGAGGAGAAATGCGACTGCAGCTGTTTGGCTCGTCTTCAGCCGGCGTGACATCAGAAAACCATCTGCTCCGGAGGAGAACACTCGACGCCCTTTTGTGCGGAAACGTCTCCGCGGAGCGTTGAATCTAAAACAACGACACAGGTCCACGGATGATCAGATACTCTTCGGACCAAACTCTCCGGATGTTGTCACGGCAACGAAGCCACAAAACGAATATTGCGTATTCTGTTTGTATTCCTTTCAATCCCGCGCTTTTATTTTGAAGGGGATTTTCTATGCCTCGGAGTCCCGTCCATTCACACTCCTTAACAGCAGGTGGCGATGATGCCCTGTAATGCAAATAGACACCTACCAAGAAACCAAACCGACCCTACTCACCAGCCTACCTGCGCAGACACCGCACATGTGCTCGCGACGTACGAGTGAAATCTACTGGTCATCAAGTCACGGATCAGCTCCATCATTGCTGTCCTCCCGGTACTGTCTCCTCCACTCGCCTTCATGCAACAGTACATTTTCCTGTGTCGTAAGGGCGCCGCTTTCATCGTTTGAATCCTATTGCCTGGTTTCGATTACGTTCACGGCAGCCGCGGCTGAGGGGTCGGAGGGGGCTCCGTCCTCTGACCGGAGGGTCGGGGGTTCGAGTCCCATCTCTCCCCACTCTGCAAGCCTCGGGCAAGACACTGAACCCCACATTGTCCCACGTCCGTAAAGCCCTTTGAGAGCGTCCAGGCTTGAAGTGAAGTGGTTGCTGAAGGGGTCGGGTGGCACGACGTGACCTGAGCCGACATCTCTGTGGCCAGTGACGACAAACAGTCCGTCTCGTCAAACCGAAGACTTGTAAAAGTGGTTCAAGATCAGACATCTGACCTCTTACTCTGTCCGTTGGATTTGATTACGGAGAAGTGAGTTCGCTGTAGACAATGTGCTGCCACAGACTCGGACTGATCCTCTCAGTGATTAACACCGGGCTTAGCTTCATGGCTCCTCGGTGCCAAAAATGGCACCACGTTTACTTTAGTGTCGGGCGGAGGGAGCGAGAGAGCGAGGGTCAAACCGCAAAACCGAAGACTTGTAAAAGTGGTTCAAGATCAGACATCTGACCTCTTACTCTGTCCGTTGGATTTGATTACGGAGAAGTGAGTTCGCTGTAGACAATGTGCTGCCACAGACTCGGACTGATCCTCTCAGTGATTAACACCAGGCTTAGCTTCATGGCTCCTCGGTGCCAAAAATGGCACCACGTTTACTTTAGTGTCGGGCGGAGGGAGCGAGAGAGCGAGAGAGCGAGGGTCAAACCGCAAAACAGTCCATCAACCCAATCGGAGAAGTCGGCTCCCCCCCCACCCCCCCACCCCCCACAGAGTTCCAAACGGAGAGCGAGCTCATTTATTCCCCGACTCGCCCCGAACCTGGACCCCGTCCACGCTCCTCGCCTCTATTTTCTGTGCGTCACTTTCAGCAGTGGAAGAATGAAAGTGCAGCAGCTGCCAGGTGCCTTTTCTCTGGCTGCGCTCTGCCCAAGTGACAACCTTTATGTAAGCAAGAGGACGTGTGGGCTGCCGTGGTGCCAGCGCAGATTCGCAGCCTCGCCTGAGAAAGCGTGTGCGCGGAAAGTGAATGTGTCGCTCTCGCGTGTCACTGTCGGGGTGCCCTTTGAAGACGCCCGTGCGGAAGAAAATGTAAAAAAATAAACAAGGGAAAAAAATAAGAAAGACACCAGAGGAAGATCAATAATGAATCAAAGAATGTACTATTGGAAAATAGTCTTAAGTATGCTCCGAATGCAGAGGGCTGCCGTGCGGCACACGTCTGCCAGCTCCTGTTTGTGATCACCCACACGGCTCGACACCCAAATATGTGATTCCATGCGTGTGTAAGCAGGCGGTGATATGATGTCATGTGACAGATCCAGGCCACTGTGAAGCGATCATGAAAGAGCGGCTCCGCTTATTGATCCCGGGATTAACAGCCGAGCGGCACAGATAAGGCAAACACCCCGGCGCGGCAGAGGGTTTTCACACGTGCTTATGATCACGCTGAAGAGTCTCACACACACACACACACACACACACACACACATGCAAATGATCATGTGTATAATACAGACTATATATAGTAGTGTATGTTTTCATGCAAACAGGTCACAGATTGAGGGCACGGAGACGACCTCAGGCAAAGCGGAGGATCCGTATCTCTCTGCTGAGTCGCTGCGCAGGCTCAGCTCAGCTCGCAGCTTTCTGTTGCTGTCTTATCTCAACATTAGCACTCGACACATCTTCCCATCACAGTTTACAAAACATCCAAATCAATGAAATGGCGTTGGAAAGTGCATTCTGGGTGAAGGGAGCAAAATGAGGCCCCCGCGATAAAAGCTCGTTGGCCGTAATCCATTATAAAAGAAAAGCAGAATATGTCGGTCAGAGTAAGAACTCACGCACGTGACCAACTGGAGTCCAACCGTCCAACAAGCTGCCACTGGTTCGGACATCACATCCATGGGTGGTCCATGGTATGACTCAGCATGTTTGAGCTCTTATCATCTTTACAGCACTTTTCAAAACCAACGATGAACTTTGATAGAACAAAGTACATTCCGTTGAAATGTTTTTTGTTTTTTTTAAGACTTTGAAAACCACATGGAGGTTTGATCAATGTTCGATGGCGTCGCTGCAGAAAACAGGTTAAACGGTGATTAAACAAAACTTCAAATCGAAACTCCATTTCTGATCCTCCCCGATGTTCTTTTGTCTCTCTGATTCAAATGAGTGACACGATCAGCTCCCTCCCTCGAGTCCCGCTGAACGTTTACAGTCCCCCTCTGTTTACTGTCCAACTGCTCAGCTGCCACCCGGGCCATAAAAATCGTTTGAGCGCATTAATGAGGGGGACGTGAGGAGATGCAGAACCTGGAGGAGTCCGCAAATGAAGTTATGCTCTGTGAATGCAGAGCAGATCTGACCCCCCCCCCATCCTCCCCTTCCTCCTCCTCCTCCTCCTCCTCCTCCTCCTCCTCCGTCCCCACAGGGACATCAATTACAGACACAGTGATTCAGATGTTGATGAGACGAGATCCAGGGCGGCTCGGGTTTGATTCTTCTTCCAGCAGAGCGCAGACACAGATAGTTATGACCACACATTTCCTGCCGTCTGACATTGAGCAAAGTATCTGTGATTGCGCTGACGTGTACGACTACGCGTCCGAAACCTTCGCCGGCTCAGGATTGATTTAACCTTCATGCGAATGCTCAGCCCCCGGAAGATGAACCAGAAAATGCTCATGTACGGTCCATCTATGATTTTGAGTTCCGAGGCGAATCGAGGAGGAGCATTAAGCGCCGTTATCAAACCTCCGAGGGTTTTCATATCGAGCCATCGAGTGCGCATAAGGATGAAGAATATCACTGCTCCGTTTAAAGTGAGTCAGCGCTGAGTCATGTATTATGGGCGGTGACTCGGGCACCTAACTAGCTAGCTGCATTTCACCTCGCACAACACAAACAAAGGTCAAGACAGGAGGAGGAGGAGGATCAGTGATGCAGATGGACACGTAGAGGCAAAGCAATAGTTTTATTTATTTATTTGTTTTTTTTTCCGATGGATACACAGACGTGTAAGTCAACCTAAACACGAACATCTGTGGCAACATGGAAGTCTCATCGACACCATCGCGAGCTCAACGATCCCGTCATTAACATGCTACTGTCATTGTAGTGAGAAAGAGACTCCTCTGATCGAATGTAGTCGTGTCATATGCTCCACCGCCACCAGGAGGTCTCGTTGTGATGACATCACCAGGCGTCTTTCATTGGGGGGAGTGGCGACCAGGAGTCCAGGTAGGCAGGGGTCTCTTTAGATACTGATCTAGTAAGCAAGCACCAAGGCACCGCTTCCCTCTGGGTGGGGGGGGGGGGGGGGGGGGG
>JAFBJT010020282.1:20612-34957 GCA_016785325.1 Chascanopsetta lugubris | reverse complement strand
TCTGAACATTAATCAGGCTCTTCATCCCATCGTGCACTGATCGAATGAGCACATAGACTCAATATCTGTCCACATGTTAAATGACCTTCCATTGTTTTCCAGCTCTGCTGCTGTTGGTGAACGAGACGAAGCCGAGGCGTTGACGAGGAAACACCGACATCCTGAGTCTCCAGCTGCGACCGATCTGGCGCTGGGTCCTGGACCAGCAGGTGAGATGAGATCAGAGATCAAAAAAGACTCGAGGAACTTAAACATTGAATCAGTCACATTCATAATGTTTGTATTGGTATTGAACATTCTATGAAACATCTATGTCACGTCTGTTTGTCCTGGGAGTGGACGAGACTCTTGCTGAGGCTCTAAGGTCAGAGGATGTTCCCACTCGGTGACGCCCTGAGACAAACTCTGATTTGTAAATGAAGGCTGTATAAATCAGATGTGATTTGATTTGAAAAGCTCAGTTGTACATTTTATTTCGGTGGTTAAGATCAAAATGAATCACTCTTTTCCTCATGAGATGCATCGCTGCTCACTCCACAAGTTGGCACCTTCTCGATCACAGATTAAAGGGCATTAATTCATGATGGTGTAACCATGAGAACTTGCTCACACAAAACACACACACACCCAAACATACACACACACACAGATAATCACATAGTTTGTAATCCTTCGTGTTGCTTGCGTGCTTTGAACTCCACACCCTGGGCCAGGATGGCTAAAAGTGCATCCAGCCACAGAACATTTGTCTTTGATCCATCTGGCCATAAAGATCTGAATGAGGAACCCTCTCCAGTCATAATATCATCTATTATTTTCCATCATGTCTTGCATCATTGTGCATATGTTCCCCACTGTGGCACAGTTTACTGGTCTCCCATAGGCAGACCATTAATTGCTTGGCGCCTCTCAAGAAAAAAACCCAGGAAAATAGCAAACAAAGAAACAGTTTTGTTAATAGCCTGCTGCTGTTGGCTGCTGATTTGGCCCAAGTTGTAATGCCAATTCTTTTGGAACACACACAAACATCATACTGCCACCCATCATTAGCAGGGCTCTGTGCGCACAAATGTTGTTTGATATAAGTGTGTGCATGTGTGCAGAAATGTGAACTCCGCAATCTCCTATATATTTGTTTGTGCATGCTTGTTGATTTATGTTTGTGTACATCTGATTATATGTGTGAGGATTTCACAGCGAAAATGTGTGTGTGGCGCCCATTCGGTTCTGCTTTGAGTGTGAACACACACACATCCTACATACATAGTCTTTCAGGTGTGACATTTTTGGACGTCTTCCCATCAGCATGAATGAACCATGGGAATGAAATGGACAGTGTTGGGCAGCGGACGGCACAGTGGACACAAAGAGCCGCTGCCACTTTTCATGGCGAGTCTCGGCGCACAATGGCCTCAGGCGGCCAAATGGCACTCGCGCTGTCCTCATAAGGCAATTTCCTCACAAACGTTCACACTTTTCTGTTGTGTTTTGTGAGTTTGGATTCGGGCGTGAGCTTTTGTCTGCTGTGCACGTTTTCATGGGAAAAGACTGATATACAATTGTGGACCTTTTAATCGTGAAATGACAACAGGATTCTATTCATTCATTACCACATATTAATTGTTTAATGAGCCAGGGAGTTTAGCACACAATACCAGCCTCTGCCTCTTGGCAGGAATGCTTTACAATGCAGAAAACAGAAGTTGCAGAAAACAAGGAGAAAAAAGGTCAAGGGGAGGAGAAGACAGAGAGCGATAGAAGGAATAAACTCTGTAACCCCTGCGCAGGGGTGGGGGCCAGAGAGATGGAGCTTATCTCATTAATGTGGGGATGATACGCAGAATGCGCCATGTGGCCAGCAAAAGAAGAACCTCCAACATAGCTGCACATGCTGACACTGTTTATTGGAGACTAGAGCCTGTTTATGTGTGTGGGAGCATTGACAGCTGGACACACACACTGGCACTTACTCAACTGTTGCATAAATGTCTAACTCAACACTTGTCAATTCAAAAGCACATAATAACATCCATTGGGGATTTAGTCCATTTCTAAAAATGGCATTATGTGCAGAAGTTAGTGGAGGTGATTGTTCCCACATGGCTCGTCCTTTTCCCTCTTAAATCAACCCGCTTTGAAATTGTTTGATAATGTGAAACTCGCAAAAACTAGAAATCGTACAGTGAATGAAACGTATCTGCCGAGTCTCGGGCCGAGTTGGGTTTTGTGGCTCGCTCGCTCGGCGCTGCGTTGTTTTTGATCCCCACCTGAGCGGAGATATTGTCGGCCGAGCGTCATCCAACAGAGAGATGTCGAGTGACGGATACGTATGGATCATTGCCTGCCTTGTAATTAAGAGAGATTGCTATTTTCCCCCTAGAATAGGCTCTCCTATCCTGATCTGTAATTACAGGTTGTTCAAACACAGAGGGGAGTGTCCCTGCTTATTGTGCAGTTGGCTTTATTTTGCCTTCACCACTGCGACTGCCAGCATAACTGATTTTATGCCTTGATCTTTAAAGTTTTCATTTTCTCAAACAATGCGAGTGAGTGTTTGCAGCAGAATGACTTTAACTGCAGCACGTCTGCATTCATCACTTTCTTGCCTCTTGTGCCGAATGGATAATGGCAGAATGTGTGTGTGTGTGTGTGTGTGTGTGTGTGGTACCAGGTAGTGCCCCAGTGACCTCCACATAGTGACACCCACAAGCAACAATGATGAATTCTCTGAGAGAGTGAAGTAAGTGCCCACCTGGCTAATGTTAAAGTGAAAAACTCAGAAACCTTAAACGTTACAAGATGCTGACCTCCTTGTTTAATTAAGTGCAGCATTTTGCTTTTAAACATTTACTGCCACCCACTTCACTCTTCCTGCAACACCTCCAATTAGATTTAGCCTTTAACAAATCCATGCGTATTTCAGAGATGCCAAAAGTGATGGAGGTCAGCACTGAAGACAGATGGAGGCAAAGAGCACTAATCTGTGGTTTATAGAAACGACAGAAAGGTGTTGGTGGACTGTACCAACGTGTAACATTTGACCCGGTGAACGAGTCCTGCCCGGGCCATCGCTGCCCCACACACGGGGCATATTTCACTGTGAAGCTGTGACCCGCTTGTTTTCCAGTAAGAGGAGATTTTCATGCAGTGACCCAGTGACCACACTGGAAACCACTTCCCCTTTGTTATGATTTTTGCATGGTTTAACCACCTCGTTTCCCATGTTCTGGTCCGGTGGAATACAAGTCTCCCCCCCCAAAAGTCCCCCCCCCCCCCCCCCCCATTTTGTCACAAATACAGCGCCTCTATCATCTCTGACCTTTTCACTCCTGTGTTGACACAGACACCAGAATCCTCAAAATTGCAATACTTCACAAATGAAAGAAAAGCCATATCCTATGTTTAGTAAGTGAGTGGGCCGCTGAGGTCCGTCACACAGACCAGGGACGAATGCTGACACCGTGCAGTTGTTTTTGTGCACTGAAATAGTTTGTTTTTGTCTCATCCACATACTCTTGAATTCAGTCTCGGACTATCTATATTAGAAAGAGTTTCAAACTGGTTTTTCAAGTCCAGAGTAAAAAGGAGTTCAATCCATCCCATTTTCTCCTCCACAGAAAAAAGACAAATTCACTGACGTTTAATTTCATTGTTCATATGTTTCGAACCTACGGTTACATAATTAGAGAAGCCTCCTCGCAGCTCCTGGGTGATTAGGTATCAACAATTAGATAGTTTTGTGGGGCGCTGAAGAAACACAATCACCTCTTTATACTCTGGCTCCGCTGCAACCACATCCGATCCCATGCGAGGATGTAGGTTGAATTATATTTTACATTATGGAATTAAGCTCTTTGGGGAAATCGGCCCAACGGTTGTGTTTATGTGCAATTAATGAGGGGCCGAGCGAGATGGAGCCCGGCGCTCCGATCGTACTCACCGCGCAGGAGTTTCGACTACTCTAAGGGGCCGGTACAGTTTGTTCTGGCCATAGAGGTACTGTGGTATGACCCCCTTTCTCCCTCTCTCTGTCTCTTTCTCTCAATCTCACTCCCCTTTCTCCATCCCTCTTTCAGCCCATGGCAATTAGAGAGGCAAAGTGGGAGAGGAGGAATGTGTGAGCACGCTTTGTGAGGATTGGGAGAAAGAGAGGGACTACAAGAGAGAAAGTGAGAGATAAAGAGAGAGTGAGAGATGAAAGAGAGACAGAAGAGGGGAGGAGAAGAAGGAGAGGAGAAGGCCTGTCTTAATTGGCCTGTGTGGCCACGCTGGGCTGTGATGCTCTGGTCTTGCCAACCCTGTGCCTCAATAGTTGGCCAGGCCCTCCATGCATCCCGTGCATCCGGCCAACCACAACTAACTCTAGTGTGCTCTTTGGCAGTTTCCAATGTCAGGCCTGGGAGAGTTGTGCCACCCACATCTACACTCTATTCTCCAGTGGAGGAGGCCTCTCTGACGGGGCGGATCCAGCACTTACCTATGTGGGATACGTTTGATTGATCGAAGGCTTCGCTTCAGGTTTAAACACAGATGTCAATGTGCACTGGACGTTAAAAAGGCCTATTCCCAGATGACGAGACCGCTCCCGTGTCGGCTCTCCTCGTTGATATTGCTGCGATATTTAATTCATACGCTGGTTCCTACGATACTGCGGTGTGGGCTTTGATGATCCCGATCAAACCCACAGAACTACTCAAGTAAAATAGCTACGAAAACAAGTATGTGTCTCGTCTCACACTGGCCTGGCTTAACTTGTTTTGGTTGACTTATGCTGTGCCAGATGCTGCCCTGCCAGGCTCAGCGGTGACGTGACGAGCCCTGAGGACCAAGGTGTCCCTGTTCTCATCTCCCAGCTCCAGAGATACGCACTATGTATAAACACCTGCAGGGAACAGGATCACCCCCACACACACACACACACACACACACACATGCCACACCTGGCGTAAGGTTAAATAAAGTGTGAGAACTCATTGTGAATCAACGCAGAAACTCGGGCAGCGCTGTTGTGTTCAGGCCGAGACCGAACATGTGAACATTTGCAGGGGTTTGCCTGCGCGCGAGGTCGTTACCTGCACCGTTGTGTGTGAATGTGTGCAGTCTCTCGCCTTCCTCCAGAGATGAACTCTCTCTGCTCCAGCTGAGTGTTTTCCCCTCTTCGCGCAGGACGGTAAACTCCTCAGTAGGGCAATGAAGTTTCACGAGACAGGCCGAGGTGATTTTACAACCGTACTATACCGAACTCGAGCTCCTCTGCAACGATAGCTGACCAGGTCCTGCACCTTTTCCAAAAGCAACACATGGGTAACACATCACTAGGATGCAGGACTTCAAATCTGCAGCCAGAAGAAGCCGAGTGTCCAAAACAGTTCCCTTCTGGGAACAAATATCCTTTAAATCTGCCCCGTGACAGACATCCCACGGGCGGGTACGTGTACGCATGTCAACAATGAAAGGTCGAGCCGTTTTCAGCAACGTGCCCGTGATCATTTGAGACACGTTAGTGACTAAACTTAGCAGCTGGCTCCAGGAGTGAGCGAGGCGAGGCGGGATGGAGGGTTGAGGGTGGAGATGGGCGTGTCGGAGGCGGGAGAACAGGTCAGGTTCAGTGTGGCATGGAGCAGAGGAAGGAGCGAGCAAATGTGGCCAGCCCTGCTTGCCACTCTATTTGTGGTGATTTCCACTTTGGCACACTTTGCACAATCTTTCTTTCTGACGCAGGAGGAAGGCAGACAGGCAGATGTGGAGACAAGAGGAGGGAGATAGGGGGAGAACAGAGGAGAGGGAGGGAGTGGGTGAAGGGATGTTGGGAGGTTGAAAGGAAGAGAGAGAGAGTGAGGTAAAAGCAGCTGGAAATTCTTTGCGAGGCCTTAAGATGTAATAAATCATTAACAAGGTACATACGATTTAATTTATATCAAAAGATTTCAGAAATGGCTCGGCAGCTCAACACAGCAGATAATGTTACACAGATCCAGGGCGGCAGGTCGTCTGAGCGAAGCAGTAAATCTTTTACACAGAGTGCTTTTGATAAAATGTTTTTTATTGATATTAAAAATGAAAGTACATGAACTGTGCATTTCGGACGTTCTAGCGTGCAGAGGTTAAATCAATAAAATACACACAGGCTGAGTGAGCTACTGACACAGAAAAAGTTGCCATTGCTTGGCAATATATCTCTTCATCTTCAGCGAAAAGAAGTGGTTGTCTTTCACGCCATTCATAAGAACACTAGAGTAGCCTGTTTGAACATTACAATAGTGAATGTATGCAGTCCTAGCAGGAAAATATAGAATAGAATAGAAAATATAATAATTATAATAATAATTATGACAATAATAATGATTGCACTGCCTGCTTTGTTGCACAACTGAAGTCGAGTATAATCAGAGACAGGACGTAGCCTTGATAGTTGAGATCTCTTTAACGGGAGGATACAAAGTACTGGGTTGACTCCTCACTGCAGAACGGCGAGTATCCATGAGTTCTCCATTTCAGGGAGAAGCCCGACACAATGGAGCCGGAAACGATAAGGTGGCGCAGTCTGACCTGGTTTCTGAGCGTCAGTGGTTAGTTACAGAGCTGAATCATGGTGGCCAGGTAACGGGTGACGACCTCGGCCGTCCTCCCACTAAACGAGTGTTACTCACACGCGCCTCCCTCCAGACAGGCTAGTAGATTGTGTTTTCCTTCCAGGCGGCTTAAGAAAGGTTTCGGCGTGATAAACCTCCTCAACACGCGTGATGCTTGATCGCCACAAAGCACAGAGACATACTGATGGTGCGTACGGTCGAGTGCGTTGTTTGTGCACAGAGGAGAAAGGATAGATAGAAGGTACACGGCAGACAGACGGACGCAGAGATAGGCAGACGGACAGGCTGAGTTGTCGCACAACGATAAGCTCTCCTCGATAGACAATGACCTTTAGTTGACCTTTGATGGATGCTAATGTCACGCTAATGACATCATTACTTCCAATTAGGGCATCAACATTTGTGAGTCACGTGTGAGCTGAACCCCTGACCCGCCTCCACAGCTGAATGGCCTCATGACCCAAACCATCATGTGGCTGTGGCACTGGCACACAAACAGGATGCTCCTCAGAAGACCATAGGACACCATGCACAATTACAAAGACATGATTTAATGAAGGACTGATCAGTCTTCCCGCCATCAATACTAAAGTGGCTTTAAACATAGTGGGTTTGAGTACAATCAATGTAGGACAGGTATTTTTTTTCCAATGATAAAATCGCTCATTCAAACGTTTCCTTTTTTCGCAGACGACACTGAGAGGTTTCTGGAAAATCGACGCAGACCCAACGTATTCAGCGTATGTGCCTATTTCTGTGACATAACATGCCTAAGCAATCCAGGCTATGCTGCTGTTAAAAAATTAATTTAAAGTAACTATGGAAAACAAAAAAAGGAAAAAAGAGACATTATTTTTTGGTACAAAGCATCTACAAAAAAGCCTTACAACTCCAATTGGAAAACAGAGATCATACAAAATAAATCCGTCAGTTGAGCATCAGTGCTACGTATATTATTTGGACCAATTTTTCAAATATATTTTATAACAAAATAAATAATGCCTTTATACAGTGCCCTTATTTGTATTTCAACAAACAAACAAAAAAGCTTGGCGGCTCATTACGCAAGATACAGCTCAGACTAAAGGAAAAATAACACAACGTCCCTGGAAACTAATTATATATCTATATTTATATATATGTATATATACAGTGTGTATATATACACATATAATTGTTTATATATTCATATATATATATGTATGTATATATGTATATATATTTATATATATATAAATATATATATGTATATATATATATATTCAAGTATTTGTTTTCAGGCAAAAGCATGTGAATACTACTGATATACAATAAAAATAAAATGTTAGTTGATATTATTGCTGTTTTTTCCCTTTGAATTGAAAAGTTGTGCCTTTCTTAAGAACTGTAAAATAATGTCATGACAATAACCATGGAAACAAAAATAAAACCTAACTTGGAAAAACAGGAATGTCACGGTACCAGAAACAGACGGGGTTTTCCTTTTTCATTGAAACATTGATATGAAAAGAAAACAGAAATAAAGGACAAAATATAGTCATCATTATCCCACACGCTATTTGTCCATGCCATGATCCGTCCCGTCAGAGCAGTCTGAAAAGCCATGGCGAATAGGAAGCACTGTCCCGGAGCGGTAGTACTGTCCCGATCCAGGCGGTCCACGCTGTCCCGTATGTGTCCCACGTGGCTCCCCGTGTCCAGCAGCCAAAGAGGGACGGGAGGAGCAGGGACGGGGTCTCGGGTCCCTCTTGCCGCGTATACTGGCAAGCTAATGATGAGCAGCCGCTAGCGCTCGCGATGAGCCTGGACGCCAACACAGCCCATATCTTTTCTCAGTGACACTTCCCCCTTGACATTGCCACTGCCAGGAGCGCCCCCATATCCTTTATTTTCCTTTTTTTTTTTAAAGTCACACTTTCCTTAAAACGGAAAGTTTAAAAAAATCATTCAAAGAAAAAAAAACAAAAAAAAACGTGCTTTTCAACCTCTTCTTTGAGTCCATTCCCAAAGCTAGCACCATGACATTTTTTTAAGCTACACGTTCATTGTTCATAAAAAAATAGTGCCATTTTTTCTTTACTTTGACGTAATCCGTGGCAATGTGCAATTTAGCAGACTCTTTTCTGCTTTTTGTTTGTGATTAAAAGGTGCTGGAACAGGAATCTAATTTTACAAAATAATTCCTTACAGTGTGGAAGTCCCTTTATAGGTAGAGGTGCAAACTATTAAGAAAAAGAACTAACAAGAGATTTTCTTTTTGCCTCAGGAAAAATGATGTGGAATGGATTCTTTCATGCAAGCTGCTCTTCACTTTCAGTTGTCTTCCACAAGGACAAATAGAAACATTCCGTCGGATGTCCTCTTGACAGTTGCAAACCACAAATCTCTTTCATCTTCTTTTCTCCCTTTCCTTTACTCTCTCGCTTAAGGATCCACCTGAACTGCATTCAGCCAAATTGTTAACTTTTTGTTCATCATTTGTGTCTGTGCCTTTTGAGTCAGTGACTGAAAGAGAGGGAATGAAAGACTTCAGACAGGAAGAATGTGATGGCATGTTTGTGTGCCGGAGGAGGGTGAGTGGGTGGGTTTGATGGGGCAATAGAAAAGGGCCACAGGGTCAAGATGTAGCGGACGGGGGCAGAGGGAGGGATCGGTGGGCTCGGACAGGGCAGGGGAGGTCAGAGAGGACTGCCACAGAAATGACGTCAGAGACAAAGCTATAATCCCCTAGTCTTTTTTTCTCCCTCCAAACGTGTCTGTGCAAAGGGCTGGCGACGGACTCATTTGTGGTTGACGTAGTTGTCCGTGGCGAGCAAGATGGGCGGCAGTTTGCTGGGCAGGCTGATCAGGGGCCGGTGGAAGATGGCCTGCTCTTGTGCTTTGATCTTCTCCGCCTGCCTTCGGAACTTTTTGGCCCTCAGGATGGCGGGGACACCCCTCCGGAGCCGCTGGGCCGCCTTCCTCTGCCACACCTCGTATTTGGAATACCTCGCGGTCACATGCTGTTTCCTCTGAACTTCCTATTGTGGCGTGCAGGCAAAAACGGGAGGCAAAAAAAGGGAAAAGAGGGAGTCAGTTCATTAGGCCTGATACGATACTGTGCAAGAACCAGTTACAATGGAGGAAGGACTTGTTTGTTTTTATGAAAAGATTTGCTCATTGTTGGGCCGCGCCAATGGAAATCAGATGTCATCTCAGCGCACCGAGCGTCATAACAGAGCGGCCTCGCCTCCGACTTGTCCTTGTTTTGCTTCTCTTTACTGAGAGAAGCTGTCAACAAGTACTTAGCTCAGCCTCTTTAACATACTGTCAAAGGGAAGGGCGGCCACTCGCCTCATATACATATGACAACCACGTGGTCATTTACCAGACGAACCGGCTAAACGCCGCCATCCAAACGAGGACGCGCCGTCATCTCCGAACCCGCTCCGGTCGGCAGCAGAGGCTCTGAGCGACGTGCGCTGCCCCCCAGGCCGAGGCCGGGGGGAGCGGCAGCGGCGCAGTTACAATTTATGCGCGAGTAGCAAGTGCTCCATGTGAATGGCTTGTTTTGGTGCTGCCACTTGAAGAGTGTTTATCCCCCTCATTCACTCCAGGCCTGCTCAATAGGCTAAACACAGCTGGCCCTCAGAGCAGCCTGTGCCCATCAACTCTCCCTGCCCAGATAAACCGGGGACATGTCCCAACTCATTCCCTCAGCAGCCTCTTCATCACATTTCAGACGGACCCCTCCACTGTAGAATGGATCCATTTTTTTACACACATTTATGCCTCGGACAAGGATTTTCTAGAAAAGCGATGACATCACAAACATCTTTCTCCTCTCATCTGAGGGGAGGCTGAAAGGCTCTGAAGAGGCCTGGACAGCAGCCACGGCCAAAGTCTTGTGACCGGCCACAGCTCAGTCTTGTGAAAGGCGCCGAGAGGCTTTGATGGTTCCCTTCGTGTTTGTGACGAATCTCAGACAAGCCCCGTTGGCCAGCTCAGGTGTTTTGTTTTGTTGTTGTTGTCGAAAGCACGGATCCAAACACACACCGATATCAGGGGAGCTCGTTGTTCCGTGACTAACGATCACATATTCCAAACACGCAGCTTTGTCACGGACCAACAGACTTCAGTGTCTGACAGATCTTCCCTTCAGATCGCGCTCACGCACAGTCTGCTCTGACTGGCCTTTTCCCTGACTCGTCTGCTGTTGCCGTCTCCACGTTTTCCACGGTGATCAGCACTTTTCACGGAAGGCCGCTGTTTACCGCTGACCCTTTAACGAGATAGACCCGTCTTCCTGCGGGCTCCTCTCTGCTTGGTATCGAGGACATAGGGGCAAAGCTCAGAGGTGAAGGGCGGCACACGAGATGGAGGAGCAGATAGGGTTTCCCAGGCTCCTGTTGTCGAGACGTACCTGTTTTAGTGCGGGCATCACAGGAAGGACCTGCAGAGAGGTGGCCGACACATCCCTTTCGGACTTGGCGGGTTTGGCACAGTACTGCTCCAGCAGGTTGAGGTCACAGCTACGGAAACAACATTCCTCTACGATCCCGCGGTTCTGGGTGCGCCGATTGGTTCCCCTGCTGGTTGGCCTACCTGCAGAGAGACAGGCAGGGACAGAGGGGGGCGTGAGGAGGGTCTGTGGACACAACACGGCATCGGGAATGAATCTGGGTTGTTTTCGCGGGATTACTTCAACAATCGTAGCAGTCGGTGGAGCAAAGAGGATAAAAGGAAATCTATGACCGACGGCAGCAAATCTTTTTGTTTGTAGAAGATAATCTGATTAAGGCTATCTGGAAATCATTTAATGAGTGAATACACGAGTAAACACCCTGGACACTGACGGAGCAGGAAGCTCGCAGAGACCTATGGGAGAGCAAATACATAGAACAGAAACTCTTCCCCGACCTTGTCCTTTATCGAGTCAGCAGAGATAAAGAGGATGAGGAGGGAGCAGGCAGAGGAGGGGTGGCAGCGCGAGACGGTGAGAGAGGGTCAAAACAGAACGAGACAAACACTAAACAAAAGAGGAGGAGGAGGGTGCAGGCCTGACAGTCACAGGAGAGGGAAGAAGGTGAGGGTTGAATGATTAGCATGTTGCACGGGGGAACACTCTCCACAATCAATAAATGGCCTCGTTTGAAGTCATGAGCCCTGTACAATGTGGACGTCTCCTGAGAGGAGAGGGGAAGCGAGGTTTGATTGCAGGAAGTGAAAGAGAAGAGAAAAGAGAGAGGGTTATCCAGGGGGAGGAGAGGCAGAGAGAGGGGGAGGAGGGGGAGGAGGAACATCCATGTTGGCCCAAACTGGATAATGCTGTGATTGGGCGAGAAGCCTCTGAAGCGGCTGTCTGCCTCACAAAGGCAAAGAAAGTGGGACTGGTATCATTTGGAGGTCCGGACAGAGACGTTTGGAGGTCTGCACAGAGACGTTTGGAGGTCCGCACAGAGACGTTTGGAGGTCCGCACAGAGACGTTTGGAGGTCCGCACAGAGACGTTTGGAGGTCCGCACAGAGACGTTTGGGGGTCCGCACAGAGACGTGTTTCAGAGCAAACAGCAGCTTAACCACGGCCTGGATTAACCAGCGCCGCCAACACAAAGCACAGCAGCCATCCCATCTTTACCACCGTGGAGGCAATGATCAGAATTCATGTGAATAATCCTTCCTCTTAACCTGACATCAAAAACACCCCCCCCCCCCCCTCCTTCCTCTTAACCTGACATCAAAAACCCCCCCCCCCCCTCCTCCCCCCTCCCCATCACTGTGGTCGCCTGGCCTGGGAACTCTGGAGCTGAGGTGACTGGTATGCCTCTTGGGGTGCTATTACTTTACTGGTAAACAAGCGGGCTATTGTGCGGCGCTGGTCGTGTGTGCCTTCACACAGCTCGCCGGCCTTTCATATGCAATGAGAGGTGCGGGCTGTGGGGCAGAGTGCGCACGCTCAGCGGAGGAGCCGCCTGACGGGGTCTTGGAGGACACGCACAGCTGGCTGTAATCCCCCCTTACTCTTTGTGCCGTGTCCCACTCTGTTTGTGTGCGCGAGGCAGAAAACAACCACGTCACAGCCGCAAACAGACGCGCAGAGCGCCCGTTCTCGTGCGTAAAGGGGAAGCTGGAGTGTGTGTGGGTCTGAAACCTACTGAAATAGAAGCCCCTGTCTTCACAGACGAACTGCAGCGCATCCACCAGCTCTCCCCCACACAGCGTCTCCGCAGAGGCCACTTCTACCACGAGGAGCGTCAGGGCGAGCGCCAAGAGCAGCGCGCGACTGGACCGAGACATCCTCCTGACCTGCGCAAGGGGAAATGGAAGAGAGAGCAGACAACAGGACATCAGACAAACTCCCAGCAACCTCCCCACTCCCACAGCACGTGACACGGACGCTGTTCGCGCGGACAGTGACAGAAGACAGCCGGGGCTGTTGGACGTGCTCGAATCCCCCCATTCACGGGAAGGAACGCACGGCCCTTATTGCGTCAAAGTGAATGTGCAGATTGTGCGTTTTTGCCTCCGCCTCTCGTTATCTGTGCTTATGGTGCAGGAAGTGCGGCCGAGCCCGGTGCGCGGCGCCGCGCTCTTACACAACTCCCGCTCCAAGTTGCAAGACCGGCTGCTCGATAGTTAACTGTCTGAAAAAAGTCAGACTCAGCATATCGTTTCCCCCCTGCTCACCCTGCAGCGAGCTCACTGACCCTGCAGACCCTGCTGCACCGCCCCCTATCGGCCGGAGAAGGGACCTGCTGATTTCTGCTGAGTCCTCTGCAACATCGAGACCCCGGGAGGAAGCGTGACTGATCACCGAGCCCCTCGTTCTCATCTGCACACGTTAAAACTGCCGCAAAGTCGATGAAAAGGCTTCACACGTGCCATGTCCGCATGATGACGTCACTCTCGTAGATGCCACTCAATTCTCCCTTTGGCAAACAGAGAGAATATTGCGCACAATGCACGAGCCCCGAAAACACGGTTACACCAAAGTGCCAGATGTTATTAAGTACAACTACACTGTGGAGCCGCTGCCCCCCCCCCCCCACCCCCCATCACCCCCCCCCCTCCTCCTCCCCCTCCTCCAGTTACCTTCATTCGGCTCCTCTCCGCTCTCCGGCAGGTGTGGCAAAGTGAGGGCTGAGGCTCCATGTCAGATGCAGTAGTCAAAAAAAAAAAAAGCAAAAAGCTAAAAATGACAAAAAATACAACTAAAGTTCACCACAAAAAAAGTACAAAGGAGAAACCGCTGTGAGGGTGGGCGAGGAGGTGGTGGGGGGTATTTGGTCGGAGGTGGTGCAGGTGAGTTAGTTTCCCAGGTGCTGAGGCTCCAGGCTGATGTGTGACAGGCTGTCCCAGAGGCGACAGGCAAAACTTGTTAGTGAGAAGTGTTATATAGCAAACACGCCCCTTACACCCACAGCCCACCCCTCGCTCCTCCTCTTCACGGCTGGTAAAAAAAAAAAGGTCCACAGACGTTGTATGGAAAAGTGATTAAACGGGAGAAAAAGCACAGAAAAGAAAGGAGGGAGGGAGGGAGAGAGAGAGTGAATACGAGACTTGGAGGTGTGGAGTTTTCCACGTTTACGCGCGACGAAAAACCCACTCTCTCCACGCAGACTGGGGGCGAGGAGGGACAGATTTGTGAAATCAAAAGAGGAAAAATGTCTCCGCCCTTTTTTCTAATCAAGAGGTTTGGAGACGTTTCACGCGTGCGTGGCCCCGACGCTCCTCCTGCCTCAGGTGCAGGATGAAGTCAGCGGGGTCAAACGGT
>JAFBJT010020282.1:0-20415 GCA_016785325.1 Chascanopsetta lugubris | reverse complement strand
TTGTGTGTAAACTGATTGGTTTAGGCATTTTTGGTAGCCCCCCCCCCCCCATACACTGCCACCTGAGTTCAGTCTTTGACAATATACAAATGTATTAGTGTTATTGTAGAAAAGCCACTTGTAACTACAGGCTTGGTGAAATAACCTGGAAGTTGCTGTCCTTAAATAAGCGCAATGCTGTGATTTTATCATCAGGGGAGCAAAAAGATGCGGGAGTGCGCCCTCTTGTGGTGAAATGTGTGAATGAAAGAGTGAAAAACGGTTATTCTCCAGCGTTCTTCCAGTATTCTGGGTCGCTGGGCATTTCTACCAGGACGCACAGGACCACCGGGGTGCCAGTGTCAGGGCCAGTGACACTGCAGCACGGGTTAAATGGGATTCGAACCAGTGAACTTTATTTCAAAAGACAACTGCTAAAACCACTGCACCACTGCCATCATGAATTCCAGAACCATCTCAGAAAGTACTCTAATATATTTGGTTTCCCTAAGAGAAGAGAAGAATAAAGCTATCTATTCTTTAGGGGATAGGAATCATGGAATCATGTCGTCAAGAGAGGAAATGGATCCAAGTATCTATTTTCTGTTTTACTGGATGTTAACTTTTTTTTTTTTACCATAGTGAATGTACTTATTCTTTTTATTGCATATTTCTATATATCACAAGACCTAAACATTAAAAACAAAATTAATCCACAATAATCCATAATTAAAATTCCATGATATATTTTCTTGAGTCACATGGATGTCAAATGAAAGCAAGCCACATTTGATTTTCAAGTATTTATTTTATACTACAGTGATTTTTTGTTGAAGCATCAATGAATGTTCATGGGAAGCATTTTTTTCATCATTGAATTGTAACTCTCTCTCACTGCGAGACAAAAACAACACAGAGCGGAATCAATCTCAATTAGTGATCACATGAAAAATAAAGCTTTTTTTTATCACTGCTGTATCATTGTTAAATATCTTCAAATACAGCAATCATCATTTCATCATACACTTGATTAAATTATTACATTTCTTTGTTTTTAAAATAATTACACCATTTATAGTTACATTTTAATACATTCATCATCACAGTTCCTCATGATTTTGGTTCAAATTTGGACAACAACTTTGAGCAGGAGCTGCCCGGCAGGAGAAGCCTTATCATTTCACAAAAGATTGACACCAAACAAGGCATAACACATCTTTGGAGACTATGTCTTTGCCACGTTGAGGTTTTAACGGTTACAACCTTATTGGCCAAACACCCACAACAAGCAACAACGCGTCAGAAACACCATCATATGGACGACCAGCACAGACACAGATCAACATATGGGTCTTGTTTACATATGAGACATCGCCGACCAGAGTAGAGAGGAAGCAAAGAGCAGTGGAGAGCACGGTCACACACAAGGGTCTCATCATGACAGAACAGTGAGGGCGTCTGTAAGCACCTTCAGCTCATCCTTCAATCCCTCCAGGCCTCCCTGAACCTTCAGAGGGTTGTCAAGGACCTCAATGCTGCTGGTGAACGGGTCGAACCTCACCGAGAAGGGGCGCTTGATACTGGCCACAAAAGTTCTGATGGACAAATGGAGATGTCAGAGAACAAGGTGCAGCAGTCAGTCAAAAGACACCACATTCAAAACACTCCGACAGACCAGCCTCCATTTTTTCTTTCTGCAAGGTTCGTGGATTCTGGTGTGAGAAAATCAGTTTGTTTAAAGTATCTCACAACGTAAAAAAAGAGAGGGGGGATTTTGGATCCACAACAAAATGTAACGGGGGTTTCCCTGACCCACACCACATCCCGCCACCCCGTTCCAAGGAAATATGTCCCATAGTGTTCATGTCATCTTGTTCACAATTCTACAAAACAACCCCCAAACAAACAGACAGGGGCAAAAAACCCTCCTTGACTGAGGTAATAACCTATCGAGTAAACTCCCTCCAGTTGCAGTTTCACTGTAATGATCTGTTTTGCAATTTTTCATTTTGATTTTTCTTATTTACTATGCCAGAGCAACACAAACATTCCCATGTTGTTATCGTCTCATCCACTGAGTGTGTGTGTGTGGGGGGATGTCATGCGCTTTATTCAACCAGAGACCAACTACTGTCAAAACACTCACTAAAGCTACTTGTTTTGCAGAGCAACATTTGATGTGCTCGCCAAACCAAACTCCAGTGTTTTGCCATAGTAAGAAACACGAGGAGCAGCTGTCTTCTGGCAGCTCTGGCTGACCCATAAAAGGTTTGTGGCCTCAGGGGTTGGCTGGCTCTTCTCTGACCTTGTCCTAACACAAGCCCTCTGCTTTTTGTTTCGTAGATTCTTTTCTTTGTTCTCGTTTGTTTGCATGTGCTTGGATCAGCAAAAAAGAAAAAAGAAAGCACCTGAATTTCTCCTTGGCATCTGAAAAGCTCTCAGAAACAAAGTAGACGGGCTGGTACGACTGATCTTGATACGGCTGCACCGAAGCCGCCTCCGGGTTGAACTCCCTCGTCTCTGGTTCGTCGGAGAGCGAGTGCTGCATCGAGATTTCGAGAAAAGATGGAAGATTGGTTGTGAGGGTGACGGCGTCGGTGAGCCGGTGCGACGGGACGAAGCCGCGGAACTCACCACCAGTTCTCCGAAAGAGGAGAGAAGCCCGGCACCGTACGCCTTCACCTCGCCGTTCTGTTTACACAGTCCGTACTCCACGGTGAACCAGTACAGCTGATGGGACGAGAACATGATGACAGCAGCTGAGAGACCGATCACGCTCAGGACACACACACACACACACACACACACACACACACACTCACACAGGGGGGGTGTGGAGGCTCGTTCATCTCGTTCTCTGGAGCCCAAACTGTGGTTTTCAATGCAGTTAAGAGAATCAACAGGAGATGTGCGAGGGCAGCAGCGGCTCAGTGGTTAGAGCGGACGCCTTTGAAAGGTCACTGGCCCGAGTCCCACTCGGACCCCGCTACAGTGACACTGGCCCTGATTCCCCCCAATCGCCCTCTACACAAATACACCGCGACCCAGATTACTGGCTGAGCGGTTGAAGATGACAAGACACGACACCAGATGTTCTGCGGTTCCTTCTTTCCGAAGCAAAAAAGGTTGATTATAACTGAGTGCGATTAAGCCCCTCCCCCCACCCCTGTGATTTTTGAACCATTTACCGTGGACAGTTTCTCAATGTCTTCGTCCGAGGCCCCAAGGGAGGCCAGACCCAGGTTCTGCAACAAATAATCGACAACTTTTTATCAAGCAAACTGTGATAAGAGAAGGAATAAGGTGTAAGATCCTCGAACGTGAACCTGTGAGAACTGGGCGAAGGTGCGGTGCGCCAGCATGGGGACGTGTCCCAGCAGTTCATGGACACAGTCGCTGTGGAGGAAAAAAAGAAATTCAGCTTTGACTGGATTTAATCTGAGCTGAAGTCCCAAATTCAGCAAAGTTTTAACCAGGAACAGACTGTTATCACAGACTGGCAGCTCCGTGAGGCTGGATCACAGCGCTGCGGTTTCAGGTCTGTGCCCAGTGTGAGGCAGGAAAACAGGACAGAATTTCATTCTCAGACAAACGGCCAAACGAGAGCATGATGGAAAGAAAGAAAAAGGGAGGAAAGAAAAAGTCTTTTATCTTTCATTCTTCATCTCTCTTTATGCCTGTGTTCTGTCAACAATTGCGACCGAGGCCTTACGTTTTCATTACGTGAGGGGTTTTCTTCAAATTTGGCAAAAACTGTTCTGACTCAAAAATGGCTCGAGCAGGTCAAGGTTGACTTCATCCTCATGAAATATATCTTTGGCCTCGGGGGATTACAAATAAAATAAGCAATATCCCAAATACTTTACACTGACATTTGATGGTTGCAATCTGCCCAATAGTTTTTATTTTTTAGATTTCAGTCAGTTATTCAAGTCACTTTGTCTGCATGCATGTTTTGACCTTGTGTGCCTCACTGAGTTGAAGATGAGAGTGAAAGTCCTTAACGCTGCAGTGACTGAGATCATGGGTGTGTGTGTGGAGTGTACTCACGGCTCAGGGGAGTGCATCGGAGAGGAGGCGTGGCGGATGTACTGGGTGCACTGGAACACACGGAACGCCAGACTGGCCAAGAAATCTCGCGCTGACAAAAGACCTGCAACTGGACGCAGCTGGAAACCTGTGCGCCCTGGTGTGTGTGTGTGTGTGTGTGTGTGCGCATATTTGAGCAGTAGACAGGGGATGAACAAGCAGAGAGAGAATCCATTAAGGGCTGATGGTGGGAGGAGCTCCCTCATGATAATACCACCGGCCGAACCCGTCTGTACCCTTGAGGAAGCAGGACACGTCCTCCAGCTGCGGGATGTTGTCGGGGCTGTACCCACAGTGCCTCTCCAGCAGGCAGAAGGCCTCCAGGTGTTCCGAACAGGCGTGGGTGGTGTACAAGTCTCTCAGGGTTGAGTAGACCTCTCGCCTGAAGAGGGATAGAAAGATGTGAACAATTATGGAAAGTATTCTCAAACGTATTCCCTTGCTTGTTTTTGGGTTTCCATGATTTGGAAACAATTGAGACATATTCTAGAATCCAATGGTTGGGACTTGTTTTGGTTTCTTACATTATTAACAAATGTAAAGATGAGCCGTGTAAATCCAGAGGCACGGATTCACAAGGAACTTCTGTCACGGTGTCTCTTTTTGTTTTGCTGAAACAGTAAAATCAACTTGCTACATTTCTGGTGAAAATTCCTGATCTTGTTAACGCTCAGTCAAATGATTTGTTCAGAACCCGCTTGTGTGTATTTAATGCTACGATGAGCTCAAGCTTCCTTCCGTGAAATGTCCATTTATTCAAATGACAAAGATCAAATGGGCTGAACGCACACGATGTTCCTCAGGTTTTCAAACAAAGAGTTTTACGTATAGTATTTGCAATCTGTTCATGTATTTTGTCATCTGTACTCGTTACCATGCAGCATCTTACGGATGAAGAAGTGGCCCTCACCATGTGCCGGTCTCCTCCTCTGTGTACTCCACTCTGGGGATCTTCTCCCCACTGAGGATGAACAGGAGCAAATACATCAGGACTAATCAGGTTTGACTTCGCTGTCTGTTTTTATGGTCGTCCATGCTGGACTTTATCAAGGCAAAACACTATCTCACTGTCTGAATCTGAAGGCGATGTCCCCAATCTGCTTCCTCCTCTCTCTGTACACCATGTCTGTGAAGCCCTGTTCAAATCCAATAGAGAAGGCAATGATCCCATTTCTGGGAAATGTTGGACAACCGACAAACAAGATTCAAGTAATGACAATCTGTTGTTTGCTGGTGGAGGCTGAACTCACTGGATGGTCCTGATCCAAGTCTGGGTCAAATTTTGTCACCAGATGGTGACATTTGTCCAGATCTGCTATTTTCTTTGGAAACCAATGAACTGATAAAGACAATAAACAGAGACAATTCTTCAAATTCAACAGCTGTTTTGCTTCGTGTAACCAAAACAACACATGTTTTCCATTGATTTAGTTTGAACAGCGAGGAAACTGGCTTTACATTTGACTTCTCTGGTGGTTTTCACGTCCTCGGTGTTCCTCTTCAGGGAGCTGATGAGAGTGCTGACGTCGCAGAGGTGCACCTCACAGCGCACAAAGTACTCCAGGCCCTCCTGGCCATCCTTCGGATTCTTGTGTGGCCGTGATTCCAAATGGTGGATCTTGGATTCAAATGTCTGGAAAAAAGGACAAATCTAAGCAAAGTTTTGGAAGCGGCGGGACAACTGCATTGTCTTGGTTGACGATGAGTTAAACAGTATTGTTATATTGTTTGGTGTTTATCGGAAAAGCATCAGTGAACAGGATAATTCCACATTCACTCTCTGAAAAACGCAACCGATGCAGCTTTGATCAAAGACCTATCTTTGATTGAGTGTCTGATGTGATCCATTGATCTTTAAAGGTGTCGTGTGAGAGATTTTGGTCATTTTTTACTAAACAATTACATACTGACATTTTCATAAACTTATAATCACCCTATTGTATTATTTTCTTCTCATTAGCCTTGAACCATTTAATGTGTATTTACATGCGGATCCTCTCGACACAACCTTTACAGTTGACCAGATTTGGGGAACTACACATCATTTGAGTTTGAATGACAACTGAGTCCTCCGAGGTTTCTCCTGCTTCACTGCTCTAGATGTCGCCAAAATCTTTCACACTGGACCTTTAATGCATTGGTTCAAAATCACAGTTTATATCCCCAGTTTGTGAAGAAAACCGTTTTGATGATTTGCATTGTCGACACTTTGTACTTTGTGATGGACCATAATTATTTCATTTAGGATTTGGCTTAGTAAGTTTACAACCAGTGAATCGATCAATCTCATTCAGCTTTCATAGATGATCCCTGAATCTAAAAGATAAACATGCGCTCATGTAAACACGACTCAAATCATCCACCTCGAAGACCTTGAGTGCGCGGGACAGCGCGGGGGTCTTGGAGCTCCTCAGCCGGAAGAAGATGTTGAGCAGCGCTTTTCCATCATCCTCCTCGAACACGATCTGTTCGCTCGCCTCTGCCGCTTCCGCCGCTGCCGCCGCCGCTTCGCGCTCTTTGCGCGCGTCCTCGATCAAACTCTGCCGCCTCCCCAGGAACCTTTGGGACTGGTTTCACCAGGAGACATGACCCGTTACCAATCATGCACCGACGCCCACTAGATGAGGGGTGCACTTTAAAATGAATCTCAAAACGGTGAAAGATCATTCATTTTCGGAGAATCCGGGACGAAAACGCGCCAATCAGGGATCTTCGCCGCGCGTTGCGCTCCGCCGCAGGTGCTGCACATGCGTTCAATCTAACGTGCGCATCTTCCTGAACAGCCCGAGCCTGATCTGAGTGTTTCTCCGACGGAAGCTTGAAGCAGTGGATGAGTGGCTTACCGTGACGGAGTCCGACCTCTCCAGCTCGGACGCGGCTCTGCGGAGACTCTTGGTGGAGGACGTGGAGCTGCTGGACAGCGGCATCTCGACTGGCGCTCCGGTCTGCGTCCGTCAGACTGTGCAGAGGAGTGAGTGGAGTGATGCTCTCAGACCTCCGCTGCTGCCCAGACCCTCTGTTTTTGGTCGGGCAGGTTTCCTCCTTTTAAGGCGTCATTTATTTGCACTTTCTGACGTCAAACAGCTCACTAATCCCATTCTAATCAATCAAGGCACAAGCAGGATCCGCACATTGATGACGTCTATCAGCCATGTCACTATGGATCGTTTGACTTTCCTTCAACATATTCGTGCTCGGCCCATTTTGGATGGCACCAAACATATCTGTCAAACCTCCGAGATAATAAATATTTGGTACTTCATTTCAATGTGGTCAGAATATATTGCTGCAGCTATAAATGCCGTTTATATTCTTTATAAAACATCTTTAGGAGCTGTTTATTTGGTGACTGTTCACAGCCTGTAAGGTGAAGCTCTTACAGCAGCCGGAGTCAGTGGAGCAGCTTTAACCTCAGGCGGAACATAAAGGTTAGACCTGAGAAAAGTCAACTGTGGAAAATTAAGTCACTTTATCAGTTCAATCCAATCTCCATAGATCCTCGCGCAATTAGATGGGATTGTGGCGACACACACATGTACACAGACCAAACACAGACACACACCAAGAGAACATCACATCGTTCTCTCGTTTTGGGCGACTCTGCTCGTTCCTTACCTCATTAACAACAACATTAAACAAAAAGCACTTTTGGGATGTAACGTGTGCTTGTCATGAGATCTACGTTGCCCGCAGGCAAGCTGAGGTAACTGGATTATCAGAGGAGCTCTGACAACATGTTGCCACTGCAGCAACCGCACAAAGGGACGTGACGACAAATGGGCCCCATTGTGAGTCTTTGGCCGACCCCACCACACGGGGGGAAATGCGAAAGAGCACTGTCTTAGCCTCGGGCATAGATAACGGTAATCCTCTCGTTTATGTTGGGGGGGGGGGGGGGGGGGGGGGGGGGGGGGGGGGCAGGGCTGTAAAAGGAAATAATACAAAGTGACTACCTTGGATGCTGGTTTATCTCAGCTTTGTTGTCTTTTTCTTTTAATTATGACCTTTCTTTCGATGAACACAACATTGAAAGAACCAAGCAACAGACAGAAGCTTGACATTTACTCAGAGAGAACAACAATGATCAATTTGACAGTTTAGTCCATTCATATCTGTTGAGCATCATTTAAAGCTGATAAATGATCATGTAGATGGGAGAAAGGAGAGTGTGGTTTCTTAAAACGAATAACAATGTGCGATTATTGTGTTTCCAGAGAAAGGTGATTTGAAAACAGATCAAAGTGATTGTATTCACTAAGTGTTCAGTCGACCAGATTGAGTCTGTGGAGCTACAGGCTGGATCCACATGAAGATAAACCACTACCCGTCCTTCTCCCTCCAACTGTTTTCTTTCCTGTTTCAACCAAACTTACCAAGAAGACGAAATAGCATTATGTTCAATTTGGAATCACCCACGGCCTCCTGATCCTCCACTCCCCCTTCTGGTGGTGGAGTCAGCAGGCCACTCTTCTTGTGTGAGGACATGGACTCAGACCAGTAGGAAAGAACCAGACTCTCACTATAGACGGTCGGCTTGAGGCAGCTCAGAGGTTCGAGTGGCCACTCTCTAATCAGACGATGGATAATTAGATCTGAGGCCTCCCCGCGCTTTTTCCACATTAAGTTTCCTGGGTCAAGACTCTGAGCCCAAACTGCTGAATGTTCTCATAGAGCAGGTGCCTCTCGTAGAAGGTTAAATGCCTCTGAATGGAAGATGTGTGTTTCCACTCTGTAGCTGTGCTGTAGATTGGCCTGTGGCCTGTGCGTAGTTGTGAGCAGTCACCTTGTGTTTCCCCCGATGGCTGAGCTGACGATGTATATCCTCGCCTGAGGAAGTGCTGCAAATAGATGCACTGTGTGAACCTAAGGTATGAACCTCAACTTCAGTCGTCATTACAACTCAAAAGATGTATAGTCCACTCTGGGCTACTGCAAAATCATGGCAGCCCCCATGAGAGGACACAAGAGAGCCAGGATTTACAAGAGCCCAGACTGGCCCTTGAATGGCAACCCAGGGCCACCATAGGTTCTCCCCATAGACTGTACGTAAAGATGGACGTAGCGCCCGTGACGTCACCCTTTGGTTTCAAATTGTGGGCAAGTCCCTTGTCGCCATCTTGCCGATTCCCAACTCCCCCCATAGTTCCAGGCTCATCCAAAAACGGGCGAAGAGGCTCGTGGTACCTTCGCCTCGTCCAACAGGTCGGCTCTGGTGCCAGTCAAGAGACCACGCCCCTAAATATGCCCAGTTTCAAACGTTGATGAAATAGAAATGAGTGAGTTAGAAAACAATTCTCCCTCTGTAGTGTTGTCACAGGAAAATGTGACTGATTAAGACCGAACCCGAAGTTTGTACCAGGGTTCGATTCACCTCTAGAGTTGGCCATTTTAACATGGAAGTCTATGGGGATTTGCTCCCTTTTGAAGTCAGCCCCCAGTGGATACGCTATGAACTGCACGTTTTTTCACTTCCTACTGTGCCCCATCTGTCTGCAGTGGAGGTTGCCCCTCGGTTCTGCTGCATGCTTGGTTGGAGAGGGTGAGGTGATGGATACAAAACTTCACCTGTAGATGTCACCAAATACTACACACTGTACCTATAGAGGCCAAATAAAATTCCAATCTTTTATTTATATCATTGTATATTTTATTTTGAGTAATATTGAGTCATTATCAGCGTGTCTTTGTTGGTAGAACAATGACAGTGTATATCTGCCATGGAGCAGGGTGTGAGGTTTAAACTCTAAAGCCTTGAGCTGCTTGGTGATTTTATGCTCGAGCAGATTGTGAAACGTGAAACATGCTGCACTCACTGTGGCGCAGCGACAAAGTGGCTGTAATCTGGAATGCCCACGTGGATTTAGGTTGACTCACCGGGGCCGAGCCCACCCTTGACAATGCTCATACTAGGGATCAAAGCCACCTTTTGTTAGAAATGTCAGTGGAGGAAGTGATACCTCTCTGCCATTCACTCAGTGTTTATCCTGTGCCACCTTCTTTTCTGGAAGTGTTAGAAATGTCCACAAATGACACCAGGATTATAATTATCACAATTATGTATTGACTCACCGGCAGCATTGTGGCATTGTGAGCGTCGGCTTTTCCCTGCGTAATTGAGGGACTTCAGATGGGCAAATTGCAGCTAGCATGGCCAGCTGAGCTATTATCTGTCAGCCCCCACATTTCTTTTAACCCTGCCAGTGCGGAACAATACCGCTCACCTTCATGGGGATCATTCGACTCGTCCAACTGATGAAGATAAGAGGAAACACGAAATTAATAGAATTCATTGAAGTGACGTCGTGTAAACAGCTTTAAAATGCACGTACAAGTTTGTTGCGCATGAGTAACGATACCTTTAAACTGTCTCTTCATTCGAGGTCAGACTCCAAAACGAATCTTAAAGCTACAACGTGATGAAGTGAGTCCTGAACAGAGCTGTTGAGCTGCTGCTACAGGCTCACGCTGCTTGGGGAACTCCCATGATGCACTGAGACTGAACACTTCCAATCTCTGCTTCTCCGCCCCCAGTTTCATTGTTTCATTCCATGTCACTAACCCTGTCCTTTCCCTCCTTGTTGTTATTTCAATATGACTGGTTGTATAAATCCTATTAATGCACATCACAGGCTAGACTCCACTCTGTAACTGCACTTGCAGTGGATGATTGGAAGATGACCGTGAGTGACTCGCCCACAATTTGCTTCCAAAGCAGCCAATGGGTGAGGTCACGGAGGTTGAGTCCATCTTGATACAGTCCATGGTGTGAACACATGTATGAGAAAAACGAGATGTACTTTTAGTACATAATTGCATAGGTATTATATTTCCATGTATTCTGAGTTTGTGATTGAAGAAAAAAAAATTGAAATTTTGAGTGAGTGGGTCAGTTCAATCAAGCCCACACAGCTCTGTGCTCTGCTCTCACCCAAGATCAATGGTTTCTTCTTTATCATAATACCTGTATGATTTACATCCACATTTGAGTTGTGTGGTATCTTCAAGCTCTCATTCGGCTCCACCCATCGCTCTTTCGAATTTGGTTTCTTCTGGTTTTAAAGAGAAGATGAAACTGGACAAGATGCCAAACTCAAGGTGTGAAAAGAATAATTGACAAACAAATGAGAGATGGAACATTGCTGCTTTAATTTTGTGCCAAAACCTAATTAAGACACCTGTGAATACATTTCATTAGACCTCCGTTAGAATGATTGTGATGTTGTTTGTCGGTTAATGTCTGTAAAGAAAGAAAGAGATTCAGATGTTGGGATATATAGCTCAACCAGAATATTGCTTGTTTAAGATCCCTCTCTCTCTCTCTCTCTCTCTCTCTCTCGCTCTCGCTCTCGCTCTCGCTCTCTCTCTCTCCCTCCCCCCCAGCACCTGTGACTGATGATGACTGTGATTGTTTTTGCATGTGTCAAAATACAGCTGCCAAATGCAATGACTAATCACACAGAGTGCTCCCCCAGTGCGTCTCTCACTCGTTCTCTCTCTCTCTCTCTCTCCTGTAATTTGACAGCGCATGGTAACACAAAGTGCTGTTTGGGCGGGCGAGGGGCTGAGGGACTTGACGCTCACTGGTCAGTGTCAGGCGCCGTCATGGTGCTGAAGCCGTGATGGCTGCTAAGTATAGCTAAGTATAGCTGTGTGACACAGTGATGTTACTGAAGGAAAAGAACTGAGAGTCTGCTCGTTTTTCCAGTAGAACTTGATAAATATACACTACACAAAAGGGCAACTTTTTGGGCAACGATGATGCTTTCGTAAAAATGTCTGTATATAATTGTCTTGTAATTGACATTTGATGGAGACTCATTTGATGAACAGATAGAAGTGAGAAACATTGATCTTACACACTGTCCCTTTAATCCACACCAGTTCATTTCCGTGAAGCAGTGCTTTGACATTTCTTTGCAATTTGTTGCCTCCTATTTGCCGCCTGTCCTCGGCGCTTCAGGCTGCACAGCTCTCGGTTGCTCCTTGACTATCAAGCATTTGTAAATGTCATATCTGATGACTCTTGATTGTGGTGCGGATGCATCCTCATATCCGCTGTGTGTCATTTCAGTTAAAAACGTGCACGTGCTGTTATTGGTCATTGAAGAAGGATTTCCATCAATCACCATAAGTGGTCTGGGGGTAAACAAGTCACAGATAAGGTTACTTCTGAGTCTCAGGCAGACATGTACAGGAAAGTACATGTTTCATGTCGAATGTACACACTCAATTTCACATCTTCTTGATTCAACCACAAAGCCACCGGTCCCATGTGGGATGAATCCCATATTAATACCATCTTGAGTCTGTGTGGTTCAATCCATGGCCCTGGGTGGGAGTGACAGACGCAGCATAATGATGCTGTACTGCTGCTCATTCAGCCTCTAGCACAGACAGACAAGGCACTGAGGCTGGAGAGACCCCTGATTAGATTTGCCCTTACTTAATGGGCCCCTGTCACCCAGCAGCCTGCAGGGCCCCTGCTCCTGCAGATCATGACCAGCATCGAGCTGGTGCCTTGAATAAACCCTGCACCTATGGTGACGCTGCATGGTTGGGTAGATTTGTTTGCTTTTGTAACAGTTGATTACATTATCCAGCTTTATGAATTGCAATTTTCAAACAAGAAATGCGCAAGAAATGGTCCGCTCTCGTATTCCGTGTCTTGAACATCTACGGCCGTACTCCTGTCTTCGTCCGTTAAAATGTCAGGCACCGTCAGTTATGCTAAGTTGTTTCTGTGTGTTCAGTTGAGTTCGTTCATGATTTGTGTACTTCCTGTTTTATTTTGGTGAGCAGTTCTCGTCTTCCTTTGTGCACCTTGTCTCTCCTCGTCTTGTCTGATTCTCTGATTGTCTGCACCTGCTGCTCATTACTCATCAACCTCCCTTCTTATACTCCCCTCCCCCTCTGTCCTCTGTCCGTGCGTCCTTCATGCTTTGTCTACATTGTGCACATCCCCAAATTAAACTAGCAAATGTATATCATTGAAAACAAGATTTATCAATAAAAAGTGAGACAAAAGCAAGCGTGCCCTTGGTAGAAATCCTTAACCGTCAAAATCTGAACAAACTATTTGTTGTCAAATCTTTGATGTTAAAATTATAGGGGGAAAACGACATTCAGACAAAGTCTGCCATTTTATTCACGTTTGTGAAAAGTGTTTTTGTGTTTTGTTTTTGCTGATAGATAAAAGGTTTAGCTGTTGTGGCCGAACGGATTGACGTATATCGCGGATGAAAACAAATGCACAAACAAGACGACATGATTGAAATTGCTTATCGGCGCAGATGAAGGTGATTTGTGCATCAAGCATGAACACAGAACTCATCTTGCCATAAATTGGATGGATGGCTCCACTAAATGTGTTACACATACAAGTCCACCTGTTACAGCCGGCACCTCGCGTGAAATTTGATAGTTGCGCTTGTTGTTTTTCAATCCACCCGTCCTAAAACCTGAGGCCTCCTCCTGTGAATAATGACTGCAGCTGTGTCACAGTGTGCGCACACTTGTGTGTCTTTTTTGGATGACCTCTTTACACTCAATGTGTGTGTGTGTGTGTGTGTGTGTGTGTCCTATTATGGTGTACAGATAGGCCATTACCCACGCGTTATGAGGAGAGGGGCTTAATAGAAGACAGAGGATGCAGGGGCAGGGTGGCTGTTAAACAGGATCTGATATCCCCGACGTATCAATATTGCCATCTGGGGAGTTTGGCCACTTTCTTCACAAAACCAATACAGACAAGTGGCGATGTAGACGTGGTGGCCATGTGTCTAATCAGCAGGGAGACAAGAGCTATCATAACATCCACTTTCAGGAGGTCCATTTTTTTTCCCGATCCTATTTTTCTCTGCGCTTCTGTTTCTTCTCAGAAACGAGGGCACGGAAGTGAGAAAAGGGCGAAGAGCGACTCAGCACATTTCAAAGCCCTTGGATTTCATCCAGGGAAAGTCTTTTTTTAAAGGTTGAAAAAACATTGATTGAAAGGAATTTAAATGAGTGCCCACACCTGTCTCCGCCACTCATTTCCACATTCAGGCAGTCAATGCTGAGAACGTGATTCAATAATCAATGCTCAAACACGTGAAGACAATTACATACCAGAGATTTTCTATTCACTGTCGTGGGGAACATGTTGGAGCATGTGTCTGGCATATGGCAAAGAGACAAGCCCGTCACCAGATGGTACCACAGCCAAGACTGAAACCGGCAAACCCGACACACCCTTGAAGGATTTGGTAAACAAAACAAAGCCACCAGAAAACAGAGGGCAGATTCAAAGATAAAAGGGCTGAAGGCCTCCAGCTGTATATCTGGAATTAGACTGTGGCCTCCAGCACCAACTGAGAACAAGACACATAAACAGATCATTTCTGATTGAGTCTCTGGGTAATATCGAGATCATTTTGTCTTGTTCTCTGATTCTTCCTGCTCCGATGACCTGCAGGAATGGGTTCACCTCTGAACCCATTCTCTCTGCGTTGCTTCTGCCATAACTCACAGACATGATATTGATTGTAAAGAAACACACAGTGCTAGAAGGTCTGTTTACTATTATATCACATCTGATAGACATGTGACGTGAAAGAATCTTGAGTCCTTTATGTCCACAGAGCAAACACATGTACAATCACGCAATGATGTGCGCGCACACGCAGCCGGGGCTGGGCTTTGAACTCGGCCCGACACTTGTGTTGGGAAAGGAAGGGTTCGATGTTGGAGTTGACTTGCTGAAGGTAAGATTCAGTAAAGGAAAGCTTCATGTGAAGGCTGCAGGTGTAGCTTTTGTCTTAGAGGGTAAAAAAGCTTTATCTTTATTATGAAGTAAGTTTCATTCTATTTCTGGGTTTCTCTTGAACCTTCAACCTTTTAGGGTTTTCACAAAGATCATTATGGTTTGTTGGGTATATTAAATGAAAAGGTGTAAAGTTTAAATCAAATCTCTAAATTACTGGTTGAAGTATGTCATGGTATGTGCAAATACATTTCCAATGAGTGTTTTCAAAGTTTGCTTCTTGTAATTCAAGGTTTAGAAAATCCTTCTGCAAGATACGGATCCCAGTGACCCCATGATGTACACACACTGGGAGAAAATCCACAGATGCACAACTGGAGTGTGCATTTTTACAACAGGCACAAAAGCACAAATTCATCAATTACATTGTATAATTTTAATGAAACATCTCATGCACAATTTCCACCTCACCGAGTGCAACTATGGCTCAGTCAGATCGGTTCGTCCACTAAGGAGTGCATGTGCCAACGTTTGTATCTGTGGGAGAGAAACTCAACACAAAAATCACTCCTCAGACTGTTTTTGCTGTTTTTACCACAGAGAGAGAAGGTGCTTCAAAAATGTATCGTATGTGGCAAAAAGCGATACTTTACAGTCCAGCTCTGAGCAGCGGTCGTGACCAGAAATGGTGATAGAAATAGAACCCATTTATCACATACCATTCATATGACACTGCCATTATACTGCATTTATGAAACCACTTGTTTCTGGTTCTCTGGATCGTCCCAAATGCTACACAATCACATTTGATTCCTTCTGTGCGAAAAGATCCTGCTGGTAAATGTCACGGTGTGACAGCCATACAGCCCGATCGCCACGATCGAGCCCCGAGGGACTGTGCTGCTGTCACTTCCTCTCAAGTGTGTCGAGCACATCGAAGTTGATAGCAAACACAATTTAATGTTTTATATGTCTGTTAGTCCATGTACTGCCCCAACGGAAAAAAGTGAAAGCTGGATCGAACAAACAGATGGTTGTTACAGATTCCGTCTCAAGACGCACTCTAGGACCTCAGGAAAGAAAAATTGAAAATGAATTCTGCATGTCTACATGGAAGAGATTTTACAGAGTTGAGATTATTTTTTCATTTGAGATGTAATTTCCATTACAAGAGGAGAAAAGAGTGTCCATTTGTGGTTCGTGACAGAAAATTCCTCAAGCACTCTTTCCATTTTGATGCAGTCCTGTCACACACATTTAACTTCTTCCTTTTCTTCATCCTGTGGATTCAATATAAATCACTGATGTTATGTGACAGCACGTAAATGATTGTTCATTGTCCAACACCATCCTTCAGAACTTGTTAATGTCTTTTCTGAAATATGCTTTGCTGTTGAATAATTCTGTGTTGTTTTATATTACAAAAAAAACATTTTGACCACTGTAACAAATTATGGTTATCTGTATTAAAAGAAAGATATCATAAGCAAATTCAATTGATATAATTGACCAGGGAAACACATTTTTTTTTAATTTACCCATATTTTGTGTTGTACTATGTGTGGTATGTTCTGATGTGTGTGTGTCTCCATGTTTCTCAAATATATTGTTTGAAATAGGTCAATCAATTAGCAATTAATGAAAATGCTTATGTTTCTCTTCCTCATTTTCTACACAATATGTAAGATAGAGATTTTCTATACAAATTAAAAATATCCTGTTCCTGGTGAAATTTCCGATGAAGTGAAGTGAATCATGGCATAATTCATAATCAGTGGCATATGACTGATATCACATCAATTCCCAAATTTCTCAAAAATGACTGATGTTAAATCAATTCCCAAATCTCTTAAAAATCATCTTTGTTGACACCACTCTGGGATAAAGCTCCATTTTTTTGGGGAGTTTTATGGTTTTGGTTGATGAACACATTTGACCAATTGACAGTCAATGCATTTCTTAAAAATGTATGAGAAACTCTCTGTGGAAACTTGTCGTCAGTGTCTCCCAAGAAGCACAGGTGTATGAAGCCCCCTTGTGGTCTGAACAATCAGCACTCACCACATGCATGCATCAGTTGACAAATCTGCTTTTAGTTGTACTTTGAATCCGATCCCTGTGAAAGGCTATGTGGTTTGACACATCGGGTCACAGAGGTTTGACTCATTTGGAGCTTTTAAGTGCCGTCTTTAACCACAGTAAAATCAGTCTGATTTAATTGTGGACGTTGGGGTGACAGAATATCATAATGACCATAAAGATGGAAAATGATCAGATGAAAAAAGAAATACAGAGGTGGGCAGCAAACAGAGCACCTCTCAGAATGTATCCTAGTTCTTTTATTGTGTATTTTAAGATAGACACAAATTGTACTCACAAGCTCAGATGATCAGATCACATTTGACAGATCTGGTGTATACATGAGATTCATATCAGTAAGATATTTTCAATTAGAATAAAGTTATTTTTTTCTTGTCACGCTGTCATGTATGCTGTTTATGTCATTGATGTCTGTTGCACGTCTGCCCAGGTGACTCTCTGAGGTTTCTACATCCTGTTTCCCTTACTCTTGTTGATGGTCCAAGGACAGAGGAGGTTGATGGTTCAAGGACAGAGGAGGTTACTCACCACGTGAAGCCCTGTAAGACAATTTTCTCAATTGAATTTGATTTATTTATCTTTGCTTTGTCTATAGAGGAGCGTGGTAGCTGCATTTAAATGTGGTGTGCATAACTCTTCTTCTTTTCTAATCCTACCGGTGCCACAATGATGATGAATGATGATGGTTATTATGATCATTGTTATTATTGTCAGTTCATGGGAATATTGGGCAACATTGTGCGCGTGTTTTAGCCCAGGCCATGGTCCAGACAAAGATTTGTCATAACTACAACGTAGCACTAGAACGCAGCACTGTGGCCTCCTTCAATTGACCAATCAAAAGGCCGGAGGCTGCAGCGCGTGTACTGCTCTCGCGTGGTGGAGGCAGAGGCGAAGACGCGTGAAGAGGCGGTCAGCGTGAGTTCCGCTCAGCCTGCGGTAAGGGCTGAAACACTAACAAACAGCCGCTAATTCGGCGTCTTCAGTCATAGCGTCGTGTGTTAGGATTTCCACCACAAAGGGTTGAAGTTATCGGACAGTTCCGACTGGTCGTTTACAAGCTATCGATACGATATTTAGCCCTCAGCATCTGCCAATACGCGAGCTAACCGCAGCTAGCTGATGTTAGCATATACATGCGGCTAGCGGTGAGCTAACAGCCCCAACACACGGTTTATTTTATCCACACAAATATGGTGTTGCGGGTTGTTGCCGTGGTAATTCAGGCAATTAGTTGACTATAGATACCCTGCGTGTTTAATCGGGAGACGGTTGATATCAAGTGTTAACCTTCACAGTTGCTGTTAGCCTTAGAATTGCCCATAGCACGTTGTCTCATTTTTTTGCTAGCTTGTATGCTAGGTAGCCCAGGAAGCTGCTGTCAGATATTTGGCACCGCCCTTACGTGATGATAGTTAACACGTGCCTGTCGTTAATCGGTGTTAGCTCGTTGGTTCGTAGAATTGTGTCAGAAATTCTCTCCCGTTACTGTCAGGGGCGGCGACCCGGGGTTTTACTCAGTAAAAGTGGAGAAGTTGTGCTACCGTTAGCTAGCACACAGTAGCCCAGCTGCCTTGTAGCATGTCAGTGCGTCATCGGCCTGCGCTTGCTCAACAGCAACACGAGTGTAGTTGTCGGTGAATTGAGGGAAATAATGTCGCGTCTGTAACTGGACAAGCTTGTCCGGACAGTGGGTCATTAGCTTGACTGTACCGCTCTTAATATGACCCATTTGAAGCCACTGCTTTATTACATTAATGTTGAAGCATTGAACTCTCATTCCCAATGCTAATTTTCATTCATCACCGATTGTTTTCATCACTCATATTATCGATAGCTTCCTGTATCTCCAATATCTAAGTCTGTAATCACTCATATTAAATATATGACTGATATGAGTGATCTGCTTCTAACAGAGGAAGGAGCTGTCATTTGGAAATGGACGCCAGTAAAGGTAATGACACAAGTTTTTTTTTTTTCATATTTATTGTTTACTGATAATTGATCAAATATAAGAAAACTGATGACTTTTATTTGCATCTGAGTATGATCTTAAAGTACATTTGATTGTCACACATTGTGCTTAACTGGGTTGCCTAACAGGTTTTGCAATAACTTGTATGTTGAGACATAAAAAGCACCGCAAGGATTTCAGCAGCATCTGCATAATGCTATGAATCAATCTTTGGTGCCTTTGCAGGTAAAGGGGATCAAGAAATGCAAAATCCCTCTGGCCCTACAGAGAGACCTGTTGGCTTCCACTTCTTGGAAAGGTCAGTAGTTCTATTTTTTTTTAAATTGTTTTATTGTTTTGGTAGATTAGGGACTAAAGATAGATTGATATGGTTTCAACAACACTTTAAGGTTTGTTATTTAATACTTGCCATTTTGTAAAAAGGTGACCTTTTGTCTTTCCTCCTTTACGTCTGTCGGACTTTGTTTCAACCAAAGGCAACCTGTTATTTTCAACCCATATCATTTGCATATTATTACACTTGTCAGCCACTACTCAATCATTGGCAATTGTAACCTCAAGTGTACTTAATAGGGCTCGAAAGGGTGACGTCACAATGCTGCCTTTGTGTTCTGTACTTTTGTTTCAACAAGCTAATAACATAGTGCAAATCTGTTGTGTCATTAACTGCCACAGTCGTTCACACGATCGCTTCGGGGGGGAAAACGATAGGGTGAGATTGATCTCATTTCCAATGCGGAAGCAAAGGCCTCGGACCTCAGTCGCCGGCTGGCGAACAGCTGCGGCCACGGAGCGCTGAAGATTATTAAATATTTCCCACATAAATGTAGAGTGGATTCCAGGCTAAAAGTATAGTTTGTTTGAAACAAATTTGTCCAGCAGACACCAACATATGTTCGTCAAAAACGAGCAAAGAAGCCGCACCACACGGACGAGACAAAAACAGTCACAGATTCGGACTTCTTGGTTCAATACCTCTACAACAGAAGGGTGTGAAATTGCAGTTGATGGCTCGTAAGACATCCTGTAACGTAGCGGACAAGCTCCAACCGTAGTTTTGATCCAATAACCAGTTTCCCGTGTTTAGGAAACAACTCTATTCCTAATGCGCTGCAACCGAGAGCCTCCATCCATCCGACAGGCGTGTTGTTTACATACCTCTGAAATGAGGACGGTCTTCTCTTTAAGATGGAAAATTCAGAGGTCTTGCAAATGGCGAAAATGGTGCTGGGGGCCCACAATGCACTGCGATATCACCTGCCCTTTCGAGCCCTATACAGATTAAGTGCGTCTGAGATATGATATTTAGTTGAGAAGTTGAGTTTCAAGAAAAAAATACATTAAATGATATATCAATCAAGGTTTGCATTATAGATTGTTGACTAGCCATTTGTTTTAGAAACGCAGTAAATGAAACTTCTTCTCTGTCTTTTACAGATCAATGATTCAGAGTTATTAATTGTACACTTTTAAATTGTACGTTTATACTAAGACGTTTGTTTGTTTCTCTCAGCATGCTTCCTAAAGCAGT
>JAFBJT010020261.1:4400-17412 GCA_016785325.1 Chascanopsetta lugubris | reverse complement strand
ACTAAAACATTTAAAAAACATATTTCTGGACATCATACTATACTATAACATTTTCTAGAAATATTTCTGGACGTCATACTATACTATAACATTTTCTAGAAATATTTCTGGACATCATACTATACTATAACATTTTCTAAAAATATTTCTGGACATTGTACTATTCTATAACGTTTAAAAAATATTTCTGGACATCATACTATACTGTAACATTTTTCAAAAATATTTGCGGACATCATACTGTTCTGTAACATTTTTAAAAAATATTCTGGGACGTCATGCTATACTATAACATTTTAAAAAAATATTTTGGGATGTAATACTATATTATAACATTTAAAAAAATATGTTGGGACGTAATACTATACTATAACATTTAAAAAAAAAATTCTGGACATCATACTATACTATAACATTTTCTAGAAATATTTCTGGATGTCATACTATTCTATAACATTTATTCATACTATACTATGACACTAATCTACTCTTGTAAAATATTGTTGATGAACTTCTCCTCAGCATCATCATCATCTCATGAGAAGCTGTTGATCGATCCGCCCTCAAACCGTCCGGTCTGTTGATGAGTGAGACTGACGGAGGATCCTCTCACTCTCTCCTCTCACATACTCACTCAAATTCAGATGAGCCTGATTCCCTGTGATAAAACTAATCCTGTCTGGAGCTGGATTAACATTCTGTGCGTTGTCTCTGCAGACGGAGATGAAACTCAGATGTTTCTCCAAACTCCATCTGAGGACTCGGAGCAAACAGGCACACGAACACACTGCTCATAGAAGATAACATCTTTATTCATATTCTCTTTGACTTTATGGAAAACAGAAACCAGAGGATGGCATCTTAATCAAAATCTCGCACAGAGAAACAACATATGGAAGGGGGCGGGGCTGGGCTGGGGAGGGGCGGGGCTGGGGGGGACGGAGGGCACATGGATACAAAAATAAACTTTATGAATGAAGGCAAATGTACATTCAAGTGAAGTCTGCACAAACATCAGTAACACACAGAGAGAATATACACAACACGACACAACAGCTTGTTTGGATGGAAAATAGAACTCTTTTTACATCAACTCACAGAACAGACATGACCTTTGACCTTTGACCTGCTGAAACTGAATTGATTGGAGCAGCGTTTGTTCTGAGATTTAAAATTCCTCTTTTATTTTGATGAAAACTGGTTTGCCGCGTTTGTGCTTCATCAGATCTCGATTCTCCGAGTGAAGCTCGTGTTCTTCATTTGAAGTGAAGATGTTTGTTATCGAAGGAAACTCAGATTTCAGCAGCTCAATTCAACAGAACTCACTTTTCTCATTAGATCCTCCTGTACGTTTCCCAGCATCCTTTGCAACCTCACATCAACAGTTAGCACTGTACACACACACACACACACACACAGCTGGTGAGTCCTATTTGTGTTTCACTTTACTATCTGTGCTGGAATTCAGACGGAGGCAGTTTGAGCACTATAATAACAATAATCGCTCCGGTTGCCGTGGCGACGCAGCCACTGAACAAATGGGTCTGAGCTGAGTGTTTGAAGAAGGTTGTAACTGCTGCGTGGACACGTTTTCATTTCTGCTGAAACATCTGTTTTCACACCGAGGCCGTGGTTTGTACTGACGCTCAGGTCGGAGCTACATTTATATTTATATATATTTGTATAATTATATATATATATATATACACACATAAATACTGCCGATAGTAGAATGTGCTGCAGAGGACGAGGTCTGCAGCTTCCTGTTTATTGTTGAATTGATCGGAGTTCTGTCTTTTTTCTGCGATAAATGTTTGTAGAGTTTGAAAACAGACGTTTAAGTTCTTAATTACAAGAAAAAGATTATTACTTGGTTTAGAAACAACAGTTGAAATGAAGTGATGAAATATTTCATTGATAAATTCTAAATCTTAAACATTAAAATGTGTTTTTTGTTTGTATTTGATCTAAACATTTTATATATAAAGATATTTATTCTGGCTTTGATTTGTGCTCAGACAGATTTAAAGACGGTCTGCGGTCGATTTGATCGATTGAAGAAGCTTTGATCTTTGTATCTGTTTAATTCATAAAAAAAAAGAACCAACAGATTCTACAACTGAAATATTTGAGACTTGAAATGTTCCAGTTCAACTTTGGCTCCGACACATTGACCTTGTCCTCGTTTGCTGAAATCTCAGTGAGAAACAGATCTAATTATTATTATCATCTTGATACACCGTGTGGAGTTGAAATTCTTTTTAAAAGAAATGTTTGTTATATTTAATTTTACAAATCTCTGCTCTTTACTGTCAAACAGTAAAAATAATGCTGTTCACATTAAAAACACATTCACTGTTTCAACTTCAGACCAAAACATTTTCAAACCATTTAAAATGGCTGCGTCTGCGAAACCGCCTCCCCCCCTTGCCCCCCCCCCCCCCCCTCCCCCCCCCTCCTCCACAGGAAGTGAGTTTACTGAAGTTCATCACAAACACTGACGCAGGAATAAACATTGAAACACACGACTTCACCACACACGTCACTGTTTGTTTGTTTTGGAGGATCCAGCCTCTTCACAGAGACAACAACAACAACAAGCTGATGAATGAATGAATGAATGAATGTGTGGTCGTTTGAAACCTGCAGCCTCACCGGTGATTCTCTCTTCACCGCTGTTTCATCACGTCATCGTTGGCTTCAGTTCACGAGGCCGTGGATCGTGGACGTGTTGAGCAGCTCGTTTGGAGAACCTGAGCTCGTTCGTCCCCCGGAGAGTCAGACTCTCTCTCTCTCTCGCTTAAAAACAGTTTTGACTTTGAAACATCGGAGTGTGTAATACTGTTCGGGACTTAACGAGCGCGTCTCGCGCTAAAGGATGAACCGGCGCTGAACTTGGTTTCGCCGAGGAAACGCAGGCGTCCAGAAATATCCTGGGCCTCGACTGGCGAGACGACGAGACGCACGATTCCCAAAGAGTCAAACAAATGAAAGACATCAGAACCGGAGTTCGGTTCACAGCGAGCCTCCGTCCGCGTGAGGGGGCGGAGCCTCCGTCCGCGTGAGGGGGCGGAGCCTCCGTCCGCGCGAGAGGCGGAGCTGATGTTTGACAGAGCTGCCTGAGAACGTGGAAACGGTAAAGTCTGCGTCATGTACCTTTAAAACATCACCTCCTCACAGCTGCCGTAGTCGCTCCCCACCATGCTGGACCTGTCTCCGCCCCTCGGGTTCTGCCCGGGGGCTCGGGTTTGAGGCTGGGCGGGGTTAGACGGCGGCGGCGGCGGCGGCGTCCCGCCCTGCTCGGCGTACGAGGGCATGGCCACGCTCAGACGCATGCTGAGTCTCTTGTAGCCTCCGGACACGTTGTCCAGGCTGTGGGCGTGGCGGGCGCGCTGGGCGTGCCCGGCGGGGTAGTAGCTGACGGCCGTGTACTCGTTGTGGCACTGGGGGCCCGGGAGCGGGAGCCCGTCGGGGCCCAGGAAGTCGTCCAGGTTCTGGTTGCTGTAGCACGGCGGCAGCGGGGCGCGGCGGTCGCAGCGGTCCAGCGGGAACGGGAAACCGGCGAAGCGAGAGTTCCTGCGCGACTCGGTGGTGGAGGTGGAGTAGGAATCGTCCACGATGTCGAACTGAGGGAACTCCTGCGCACACGGGCGCCCGTAGTAATCTGGATCAGCCGGGTACACTGGGGGGGGGGGAGAGGGGGAACACACACAAGCGGGGAGAGGGGGTGAGGGGGAGAGGGGGAGAGGGGGGGACACATGTTTATAAAGGTTCATGTCACGACAGGAAGTGAACGTTTTGTTCATTAGTTTCTCTCCTCTCTCTGTAGATGCTGCTCGTCATGGAAACTGTGTCTATAAACTGTGCTGAGCGTTCGGGCACAAAATGGCTGCCGTGCGTCACCCAGGTGGAGGCTGCACGGCGCTGGTGGCTGAGGTGACTCCTCCCTTTTTTTGACTTGGAAAGTGATTCAATGAATGAATGAAATGAATCGTCATTAAAGATTTTAAAAGGGGTTAGGTGTGTGTGTGTGTGTGTGTGTGTGTGTGTTAGAACAGACTGAAGCTGAACAGGTGGGATGGAGTGAACAAACAGCTCTGATAGACTCTGTCTCTCTCGCTCCCTCTCTCTCTGTCTGTCTGTCCCTCTCTCGCTCTCTGTCTGTCTGTCCCTCTCTCTCTCTCTGTCTGTCTGTCCCTCTCTCTCTCTCTGACTGTCTCTCTCTCCCTCTCTCTCCATCTCGCCCTCTCTCTCTCTCAGATTAATGTTAATACTAATAAACAGTGGGGCAGCTGCTGCTGCGCAGGCGGGATTGAAAGCAGATGATCTCATTAGCATATTAGATCGTGAACGTTTTGTTCATTAGTTTCTCTCCTCTCTCTGTAGATGCTGCTCGTCATGGAAACTGTGTCTATAAACTGTGCTGAGCGTTCGGGCACAAAATGGCTGCCGTGCGTCACCCAGGTGGAGGCTGCACGGCGCGGGTGGCTGAGGTGACTCCTCCCTTTTTTTGACTCGGAAAGTGATTCAATGAATGAATGAAATGAATCGTCGTTAAAGATTTTAAAAGGGGTTAGGTGTGTGTGTGTCTGTGTGTGTGTCTGTGTGTGTGTGTGTGTGTGTGTGTGTGTGTGTGTGTGTTAGAACAGACTGAAGCTGAACAGGTGGGATGGAGTGAACAAACAGCTCTGATAGACTGTCTCTCTCGCTCTCTCTCTGTCTGTCTGTCTGTCCCTCTCTCGCTCTCTCTCTCTCTGACTGTCTCTCTCTCCCTCTCTCTCTCTCTCTGTCTGTCTGTCCCTCTCTCGCTCTCTCTCTCTCTGACTGTCTCTCTCTCGCTCTCTCTCTGTCTGTCTGTCTGTCCCTCTCTCGCTCTCTCTCTCTCTGACTGTCTCTCTCTCCCTCTCTCTCTCTCTCTGTCTGTCTGTCCCTCTCTCGCTCTCTCTCTCTCTCTCTCTCTCGCTCCCTCTCTCTCCGTCTCGCCCTCTCTCTCTCAGATTAATGTTAATACTAATAAACAGTGGGGCAGCTGCTGCTGCGCAGGCGGGATTGAAAGCAGATGATCTCATTAGCATATTAGATCCATAACTTTATCGTTGCTGAGGTTTGATGATGAGAGGAAACAGGTGCAGCAGGAATCTCTGTAAAGTCTCATCTGAAACACTGAGGCGGAACCTGCAGCTGTTGCAGTTTGTGTTTACTGGCTAACTGTGACATCATCAGTGGGCGTGGCTTATCAACAACTGCAGGTCTGTGGATTCAACTTCATGTTTGATGAATGATGGAGAATCTTTTTACTTTCCAGTCTTTGTCCACGAAACTTGGCCAAATGAAAAAGGTACTTTTAGAATCAGTAGTTTTATGGAATAAAAATATTATACAAAAATATATATGATATTATTTTCTGATTGGTTTCGTCTTGTTGTTGTTGGGTTTTGATTGACAACATAATTATTGTTTGTCATGCTGATAACTGAAATCCTGGAAATGTTGAAATCAATCAGTGATTATCCTCCCTGCGGATTCTCATGATTTGAATAATGTAAATTGGTTATAAATATTGATTAGCTGCCTCATTAACCGCTGATAATCAATGTTAACCATCAGTATCAGTCCAAGACGAACATCTGAATGAACATGAACTCATGACGGCGTCTGAACTGAAATAAGAAACTGAGGGCGGAGCTACGACGCGTCACAAAATATTTAAAGTCTAGAATAATGAATCATAATCAATATTCATTGATCATCATATTTGATAACGATTTTGATCTTTGTCCCTGAAATGGGGACATTGTTAATAATCATTAAAGTTCACAGATGTTTCTTTTCTTTCTCGACACTTTGACTCTTCCTCGGTGACATCATCATCATCATCATCATCATCATCATCATCATCATCATCATCATCATCATCATCATCTGAAGCTTGTTTTCCATCTTTCTCTCCTCATCCCTCCATCGCTCTGTTCCTCTGCTGTTTGTTTACCGTCTGCTGCTCTCCCCCCTCTCTCTCTCTCCCTCTCTCTCCCTCTCTCTCTCTGCCCCCCCCCCCCCCCCCCCCCCTCCCCCCCCCCCCCCCCCCCCCCCCCCCCCCCCGCGTGCAGCATGTATTGTTCTTTCATGTAGCAGATCAATAAGTCCATGACTCATACATCTGTGCAGCTGTGCAGAGGAGGAGCAGACGATTGTCATGACACGTTTCCTTGGTAACCGGGAAGTGTCGGGTCGTTCGACCTTCTCACCCGGAGGAGAGAGAGAGGACGAACCTCCTGTTCTTCTTCTTCACTTGTTAAAGGAGACGTTTGCCACCTCACCCTCTGACCTCCACCCTCCTCCTGCGCTGACCACGCCCCCCACTGACGAATGAGCCAATCGGAATTCACATAAACTGGATGTCACACTGGTTTCAGGCCCGTTGTCAAAAGTGACATAAATATGCAGATTGAATATAAATGATTGAGTTTAAAGTGCTTTGATGTCGGTCTTTAAAGACCTCTTGATGAAATCTGAGGTAACTGGAGTCTGACGAAGAGAGTGATTTAGAGGAGGAGTGTAAAAGAGTGTAAACACTCTGAGGCGCTGAACCTCCTCCGTGTTTTCAAATACAAACTCACGATTCACTCAGAGAATCTTCTCCTTTGAAATCTGAAGACGTTCACCGAGGATCGAGTGTTTTCACTGATGGTGGTTTTCCTTTTTAAATCCTCGGCGACAGTAGAAGCTCCTCATTGTCAAATGTTTGTTAGACCAGTGGAATCACATCAGACGTGGTGAACTGTCCCTTTAAATCGAATGGTTGTGACTCACCCTCGTAGTCCATGTCCCAGTGGTTCTTCCTGATGGAGTCGTTGTCGGAGCTGGACGGGGGCCGGGCCGGCAGGTTGGGGGCCACGCTGCAAACCACCGGCCCCTGGCTCTTGGGAGAGGAGACCCCGCCTCCGGACGAACCGATCTGGCTGCGTGGGCGGAGCGACCTGAAGGGGGTGTGGTCCAGGTCGTTGGTGGGAGCCACCAGATCAGTCATCTCCAGGCGGGCGACGTCCTGACCGGAGGTTTTCAGGTTCTTGGCCAAACTGCTCTGAAAATACCTGGAGGAGACGTTTTGGTTTCACACGCGTTCAGACGCGACTTTAAAGGAAGTCATTCATGACTGATGCTACGTTCGATGTGTCCTTTATTTTGGTTTGTGGAGATGAACTCGTACCCGTTGGAGTCCTGGACGCAGACCGGCTTCTTCTTCTTCTTCTGCTGCTGAACGTAACGTTTCCGGGCGCAGACGAAGACGCTGACGAGGAAGAGTAAACCCAGAACGCTGGCGCTGATCTCCATGATCTCCATGTATCCGATCATCGGAGTCACCCTCTGGAGACCAGGAGCCACAGACAGGTTCAGGTTCAGGTTCAGGTTCAGGTTCAGGTTCAGGTTCAGACTCAGGTTCAGGTTCAGGTTCAGATCCAGACTCAGGTTCACATTCACATTCAGACTCAGGTTCAGACTCAGGTTCAGACTCAGATTCAGATTCACATTCAGACTCAGGTTCAGACTCAGATTCAGATTCACATTCAGACTCAGGTTCAGATTCAGACTCACATTCACATTCAGACTCAGATTCAGACTCAGATTCAGACTCAGATTCAGACTCAGACTCAGATTCAGATTCACATTCAGACTCAGGTTCAGACTCAGATTCAGACTCAGATTCAGACTCAGATTCAGACTCAGATTCAGACTCAGATTCAGACTCAGATTCAGACTCAGATTCAGACTCAGGTTCACATTCACATTCAGACTCAGACTCAGATTCAGACTCAGACTCAGATTCAGACTCAGATTCAGACTCAGGTTCAGACTCAGATTCAGACTCAGATTCAGACTCAGATTCAGATTCAGATTCAGACTCAGATTCAGACTCAGATTCAGACTCAGATTCAGACTCAGATTCAGACTCAGGTTCACATTCACATTCAGACTCAGATTCAGACTCAGATTCAGACTCAGATTCAGACTCACATTCAGACTCAGATTCAGACTCAGGTTCAGACTGACCTGAGGCTGTGGGTCACAGAGCATCGAGCCGTCAGTCACTTTACAGTCGTAACCTCCGGGACAGGGATTGGGTGAACAGACGTCCAGGAGGTTGTGACACCTGCAGGACGAGAGGAGAACTGCATTTAAAGGTTTAGTTCAACAGCTTCAGCTCAACGTTTCTCATTTTCTCTGGAATGTGAAAAAATTCAGATTCAGATTTTTGGAAAAAGTGAAAAGCTTTTTGATGAGTGTGTGTGTGTGTGTGTGTGTGTGTGTGTGTGTGTGTGTGTGTTGGAGCTGAAACGTTAAACTGTTTAAGGTTCATGAACAGACGAAACATTCACGAACTCATCAGATGCGCCGGAGCCCAAACACGTCTTTTTACATTTGTACTATTTTTTCCGCCTTTGTTACAGAAATAATCGTAAGCTGCTGCTCTAGCGTGTGTGTGTGTGTGTTTGTTGTGTGTGTGTGTGTGGGTGTGTGTTTGTGTGTGTGTGTGTGTGTGTCCAGATGTTAACATGACAGATCCACAGCAGACCCGCGCTCCGATCACAGTGTGACGCACACGTTCAGATAATTATCGCGGCGATGAAACGTTGATCTGCAGCTTCACCGAGTCACAAAGCAAACGCCCGCATCCTGCAATTACAGTCGGCCACCGGTCATTTTTCATTGGCTGAGTTAATCAGCGCCGCACCTGGAACCCGGAGGCGGGGTCAGAACCCCCGAGGAGCTCACGCGTGTTCCCACCGCCGCACTTAATGAAAGGAGGAATATGCAAATGCTGCAGTAATCTGGTTTGAACCTGACGCTGCTGCCGTGAGCGGAATAAAGCAGCCGATAGCTGGTGTGTGTGTGTGTGTGTGTGTGTGTGTGTGTGTGTGTGTACAATCACAGATGAGCATGTTATTGCGCATGTTATTTGTCCTCGTTTACATCGTTAACATCTAATTGTGTTTGATGATGATTCTGTGGGTAAACGTCAACAAACCTCCGTCTCTAACGAACTCCATCTATTTTGTTTGTGTTTTCGCTCGATATGAAAATTGTGAGGCAGCGAGTGTCCACAGGAAGTACAGCAGCCGAGCGGACCAATCACAGCTCTCGCTGTCCGCGGCGCGTAACTACATGTTCGAGAAGGCGCGCGTCGCGCCACGGCTCAACTTCCACACGTTTTTACGAGCTGCTTTTTACGGACCCCGAGGATTCGGTGTTTGTTTACATCGCAACAGCTTGAAGCACATGACTTCTTCTCTGTCGTATTCCTCTAGAAACGTTACAGCGCCAACTACAGGCCTGGAGTCTACTACAACGACTTCAGCAGTTTCACGTGGACGGCCAGGTTTCTTGAAGCAAGGCTGTGTTTGTAGATAGTGTGTGTGTGTGTGTGTGTGTGTGTGTGTGTGTGTGTGTGTGTGTGTGTTTACCGTGCATCGGCGTCGTCCATGGAGCAGTTGCACATGTAACCGTGGGCCTTGGGGACACACACTCTGCCGTGGGCGCACGGCTGCGAGGCGCAGGGGTTTTGGTCCAGCTCGCAGCGAGCGCCATGGAAGAGTCCTGCACACCTGCAGCGCGGCTCTGCACACACACACACACACACACACACACACACACACACGTCTGAGACCAGAGAGCCACTGATCCGAGCTACACTGGCGGCAGCGGCGTTAGCTCTGCCCGTGCGGTCGCTAAATAAAATATTAAATATAATAATATATAAAATTCTTCCTTCACAGGAAGTGACTGTTGTTTTTGTTCTTCCTTCACAGGAAGTGATGTCAACATGACTGATCTGATGAAATAGTTTCTGTCACTGAGGCAAAGTTTTCAGAGTTAAGCTTTAAAGGTGCAGATGAAGCAAAGAGACTTAAAGGTGCAGTGTGTAAGTTTCTGGATGAATAAAATCATTAACTTGATTTGATCAACAGAGCTGAAAGTATGAACTGCTCTCGAATGAGCCCTTTAAATTGAGGTCAGGAGCAGCTCCTCTCCACTGGAGGGCGCCATGTCGCACCACCATGTTTTGACGGGAGCCCAGAGCGGACAAACTAAACACCTGCCGAGTTTGAATGAGAAGTGAAGCCTGACAGGTTCTGATCCATGTTTCGAACAGAAGGTTTGAGGTGCAAACTTTAGCTTTGTTTCCCCTCCGGAGCTTGGCCCCGCCCCCTCTCCCTCCCATCGTTACTGAGCCGAAGCTAATTTCAGTAATTGGAACATTATTCCTCCGTCGATCCACAGGAGACGCAGCGAGTCAACAACTCTGCCAAATCCAATCCCGCAGACAGATTTCCAAAAGTCTGAACAGCTGAGAGACGTTGGCAGCCGGCGCTGTCACCGAGCCAACGCCACCACGCCTCAGGAGGCTCCGCCCCCGAGAAAAGGTGAGCGACTTAAACACCAACTGTTCCGAGAGAAACGACTGTTTTCTGCTCCGGATGAAGTGAAAACAATGTTTAGATCGGATCTGTTTGTTTAACCACATATTAAAGATCCTCTACGAGCATTTACTCATTGATCCCACGGTTTATCGAATTGATCATTTGAATAATCAACTTGTTTGAGAGTTGAGGTGATTATAAAAAGATGTGTCTGTGGTTTCCTTCAGACCTCAGCGCAGAACCGGGTTTGAAAACACGGGTTCTGATGATTGACAGGTCTGAGACCAGGTCTGAGACCAGGTCTGAGACCAGGTCTGAGACCAGGTCTGAGACCAGGTCTGAGACCAGGTCTGAGACCAGGTCTGAGACCAGGTCTGTGGGTCACACCAGACTCTGATGTGTCAATGACTGTCAACAAATGAGTCAACGCTCGGTGACATGATGTTATTGCACAATTCTTGTTGACAGCCAAAGCCACTTCAACCCTGTGACGTCAACCTGAGATGATTATCTGACTGAGGGAGACGTGTCTGTTTCATACTGTCCAGCAGAGGGCGCCGCACCTCAGCTCGTCCTCATCCCTCAATCAAACCCAGCTGAACCTGCCCCTGTTAGAGTTTAGCACAGGTGCTGAGTCAGTGGATTCAAACCTCCGACCTCCGACCTCTGACCTCTGACCTCTGTCTCCGGGGGAATTACTCGCTGATTCTTATTCTATCCAGGTTTGAACATTTGCATAATTAAGGGGCGTGGCCTCGTGAGTGACACCTGCTCTGAGCTTCTGTGGATGCTGTGACGGCACCACGGGCTCTGCCTGTGCTCCGCCTCTTTTTTGGATGAAACCAGGAAGTGGGAGGAGTTATGATACAAGCTACAAGTGACCCGCCCACTACGAGCCTCAGAAACTCTGAAACCTGTGGCCGACGTCACAGACGCTGCCTCCATCTTTATAAAAACACCGAAGCCGCATCTCATTGTTTTACTTGTCTCCAACTTCTGGAAAAGAAGCTGCACATATTCAGGTCAGCAAACCCTGAAGCTGCTGGTCACATGACAACTTTGAACTAACTCCGCCCACTATGAGAAACAGAAACCTGAGGGTCCATCTTTATAACGTCTGTCCAACATAAACAGAGAGAGAGAGACTTCCTGTCGAGTCTGTGAACTTCCTGCCTCCGTGACGATGAACACAGAAGCTCCAGAGACTCGTCTGCAGACGCTTTCATTTCCAACTGGTTTCATTTGGACAAAACAATTTCTATGAGTTCTGTCGCCTCCTCGTCTCCGGAGGAAAAAAAACAAACGAATCAAATCTCCGGACGAACAGTCGGGGAGCGACTTCATATTCCTGCGCATCAGAGAAACATCCTCCACCTCCAGGATCCACGGGACAGATGATGAACCTGTTTGCGAGCGTCAGTCCTCGGAGTTTGTGCGAGACGCAGAACAAAGTGGGAGGAGTCTCCGTGTCCTCGCCGGACGTTTCGCTCACGGAGCTGCCGGAGAAGCAGAAACGACACCGTTCACCGACCCGACCGGTAAACAAACAAGCGGCGGGCGGCGGCTCTTCGGGCGGCGGGTTCCTCTGGCGCTTTGTTCCGCAGCTCTGACGGAGCAGAGATGTTGATCCGCCGCTGCCTTTCATTCCAGCGCCGGAGCCGAGCAGCTCGCACTCACACAATCATTTATTCTGATTATTATTCTCTGTATCTGCGACAGCGCTGCTGAGTTTATCTGCCGCTGCTCAGTAATAAGAACAGCTGCCAGGCGCCGTGACGACACAGCCCATAATATCACTCTTTGTACGGCTCGTTATCCTCGTGGAGTTGAACATGAAGTCGGGTTCTTTGGGTGATAACCTGAAGGTGACGTGTTCAGGAAACATTCATCGGTGAAATGACAGATTGGAGCTTTGAGTCTGAATTCTGATGAGTTAGAAAACTCATTTCCATTTCTTCCCGTTTGAATCGTAATAAACTGATCTGGATTCAAACTGGACCCGATTCAGATTCCTGCCTTGTCCATGTTTGTCTGTTTTTCAAGTTTTCACATTCCACACCAGAGGGGGCGCTCTTTCACTCGGCACTCGTCCTTCACACTGCGCCCGGAAGCAACCAATGTTTTTAATTCAAATGTAATCAAGCCGATAACGTGATGACTCACCACTGAGGTAATCGCATGTTTGAGCCAATCACATTTTGCCAATAATGTAATAAGTTATTATAATGATCATAATGTAATACGTTATAATATGATTGGCTGCTGATGTCGTTGGCCAAGCATCAAAGAAATCCTTTGAAAATGGAATAACTGCAGCCAAAGATTTTACACACTGCACCTTTAAGTTGCATCATGAAAATATTATCAGCTGTAATTCCGACACTCACCTCCGGTGGCGCCCTCCTCGCAGGTTCCTCCGTTCAGACAGGGGCTGCTGTCGCAGGCTCCGCCTCTGCTGCAGCAGCGATACACCCCGAACACCCTCCTGCTGCCCGGCCCCGCCCACTCCGCCGCGTCGCCCACCCGGATCGGCTGGCCGTTCAGCTCCAGACCCTCCATGCAGCCGCTGAAGTTGGGCGGCCGCCCGCTCCTCC
>JAFBJT010020200.1:0-23210 GCA_016785325.1 Chascanopsetta lugubris | reverse complement strand
TGATTAATTCTATCTCTGATTTTTTCTATTTTGTCATTAAAAAAGTGAATATAATAATTACTGTTCAGAGATAGTGGGATGGATGGATTTGTTACTCTATGGCTCTCTGTCAGCCTGGCTACAGTGCTGAAGAGGAACCTGGGGTTGTTCTTGTTCTCCTCTATTAGTACCGAGTAATAGGTGGTTCTAGCTCGTCGCAGAGCTTTTCTATAAGTTTCAAAGCTGTTCCTCCACAAGACATAGTTACTGTCGTTTCGTGTGGAACGCCATGCTCTTTCTAACCTCCGTGTTTTTAGTTTTAAGGCTCGAGTTTGAGCATTATACCACGGAGCAAGCTTCTTTTTAGTGACAGCCCTCTTTTTCAGAGGTGCGACGGCGTTTATGGCCGTTTGTAATATTAAGCTTGTGCTGTCCACTAAGGGACAAATGTTTTCATAGTTTTTGTCTGCTGAACTGATACATGGCTGGAGGGCGGATGAGAGATGTTCTTTAAATTCTTGAACTGAGCTGTCTGATAAGCAGCGACTGTAGTAACATTGCTGTTTTGATTCAGTACAATTTGCGATTGAAAATTCGAATGAGAGCAGACAGTGGTCGGAGAGTAAGGGGTTATAGTCAGACACTGATAAGTTATGGACTTCAGTGCCATATGTCAGAATAAGATCCAGAGTGTGGGGGTACATCTTGATAAGGTGGATTAGATAGAGGGCAACTTTCCTGGAAAGGGAGTCGAGGGAAGATAATTTGAGGGAAAGTGGCATGAAGCAAGGGGTGGGGTGCTATGATGATTTGATCAGAACATAGAACTAATTCTGAAAGAAATTCTGGAAATTCACTTAAGAGTTCAGAATAGGGGGCAGGTGGGCGGTATAGGATAAGTAAGAGGAGTCTGTTATTTTGTTTAATGGTTGGGTCTAACAGACTAAGAGTAAGATGCTCAAATGATTTAGAATTTCCTGTAGGTCGAGGGGTGAATACGAGGTCATGGTTAAATATTGCTGCAACCCCTCCACCTCTGCCATTACCTCTAGGGATGTGGGCATTAATGTGGGTGGGGGGCATTGCTTCATTTATATATACATAATCGTCTACTTTAAGCCATGTTTCAGTTAAGCAGAGCCGATCAAAATGGTGCTCATTTATTAAATCATTAATGAGTAATGATTTAGATTTCAGAGATCGAATATTTAATAAACCACGTTTAATCTTTTTATTTGTTTTTGGCTCTGGAACTATTCTTGTCTCAATTTTTTTGAGATTATTATGAACTACTCCTCTCCTGTTTCTCTGTGATTTATTTAGGTAAGGAGCCCTAGAAGCGGGCACAGTGTCTATCTGAAATGTGTATTCATATTTATCTAAACAGAGAAGTGACTCTGTATCCTGCTCTGGACTCTTTGTTGTCAGGTTTTGTCTCTAATAAACTTTGTCATGTTCCTGGAAATGAGAGAAGCTCCATCCAGGGTGGGATGAATGCCATCCCTTCTAATCAGACCAGGTTTTCCCCAGAAACTCTGCCAGTTAGAAATGAAGCTGGTGTCGCAAACTTCATGTTTCTCAAAATAGAATCGCCAATGACTAGAGTCGTTTCCTCAACCGGTGTGTCGCTGAGTGGGGAAAATGAATTGGAAATGTGAACCGGCCGGTGGCTAGCCAGGGGCTTCGAAATAGAACTACGCTTCCTGCCATGGACAGTTACCCAATCACCCTGGTTTCCCGGCTGCTCGGGAACTGCTGGGGGGGCTGAAACTACCTGTACAGTAGCGGTGGCTGCTGCGGTTGCTGCTGCTGTTGCTACTGGGCTCGCATCTGCTAGCGGGGGAAGGCTAACGTTAGTTGCTATGGACCTAGCTTCAACAGTGCAGAGCTGGGACTCTAGCTGACTAATCCTCGCTTCCATGTCGGAAAACACACTACATTTAATACACGTACCATTATTGCTAAATGAGGCTGAGGAATAACTAAACATCGAGCACAGAACACATGAGAGAGCGGGGGAGTGAGACGCCATAGCTTGTGGTTAAGGCTAGGCTAGGCTAAGCTAGTTAGCACCCGGGTCGGAATGAATGGTGTGAGTACGAGGCAGCTAAACACTTAACTTCGGATGGTGGATAAGGTATGAACAGGAACGAAAGCGGGAGCCTGGAGCGGGGAGGAGGGACCTTGAGCAGGAAACGAGAACCCTGGAACAAAAAGCAGAGAGAGCGAGCAGAGAGTGGCCTGAGACGGATACGCCCACACACACGGATGCGCGCGCGCACACACACACACACACACATCTTAATGAGAAATGGAGCGAGAGAGAGAGACCACTTCAAATGAAATTGGTGTATCAGCATATCGAAAAATGTAAAAAAGTATTTTTTGCATGTCGACAAATGTTTTTCTTTTTTGCTGTAGTTTCAATAAATGTGTGCGCGCGTGGACGCACACACACACATCCACCCACACACACACGCACACACATACACACATACACACGCACACGCACACACACACACACACACACACACACACACACACACACGCACGCACACACACACACACACACACACATACTTACATATGTTGACCCCTGGTATTGGTAGATCATTTTGACTTGGTCAGTTAAAAAGTAGCTCACATGGCAAAAAAGTGTGGGCACCCCTGTTCTAAATAAATTCCTTAATGAATAGTGAAGTTTGCCAAATGTAATGCCAACAGTGTGATTTAAACACACAACCTTCTGGGTTGGAGTCAGATACGCTACCATTGTGCCACATGGTCTTGATTTTTGATTTTATTTAAGTCTGAGATACTTGGCTGGTGCCCTAAGTGAAATTCAAACATTATGGATGAATCAGCATTTATCCAAACTTAACCCTTCAACCACTGGTACCCCCCCCCCCCCCCCGCCCCTCCTCCACTCTAGTCCAGTAGAAAGTGATGACCCAGAAGAGAGGTGGCACTTGGTTATTGGACATCTCCTCAGTGAATACAGAGCATCTGACATGGCTCTTTATGTTTGGAAACAATGTTCCTAAACGCGACTGCAGCACCTCTATTAGCAGAATATATGCGACACTCTTCTGGGGGCCACCTGGCACAGCAGCACAGGAATGCATCCTGTGGCCAAGCGAACTGTAAAGTGGAGCCTGGTGACCACACTGTGAGGCTCCCTAATGAGCTTCTGAATGAGACCATCAAATGCAAATGGGATCATGGTTGTGACTGTTGAGTACCCAGGCCATATTATAGCCTCACAAGGTGTGGAGGTGAATATTCCACCCTATAAATGTTCCATTCAAAAAGAACAGTACACCAATGACTGTAATTACTTAAAGCTTAAAGGTGTGTGAGATTTAAATAGAATTATCTTATATATTATCCAAATGAAAAACCATGTGTTCCATCTTTTGAGTTTGAATATGAGTGTCATGTCCTGTCAAGTTGTTATGTGTTAGTCATGTCTCGTGTCACTTCCTGTTTTATTTTGCTAGCCCCTGTTCTCTGTCTTCCACTTCCTGTCAAGTTTCCCGCCTTTGATTGGCTGCTCCCTCCCTAACTGCCTGCACCTGTGTCTTTTTAAGTCCTTGTCTTCCCCTCTGTATAACCCTTGAGTCTCCACCTGATCATTTCCAGATCTACTCAACCCTTCTGTTAGTGATGTAAAATAAAAAATGTAAGATAAGAAATGAATTTTTTAAATTTAAACTGAGAGATATGTCTTTGATACTTCATTCTACTTCAAAGCCAAGGAAGAACTGATGACAGCGCTATCATGAAGACGTGACTCCTCCTATGGGCAGTAAGGAGAGAAGAGCAACTGATGAGCCAAATTTAAATATTAATGGAACTCCTGAGTATTTATTCTCTTGGTGCAGAAACTCCAAATTAGTTTCCTATTTAAACTTTTTCAATAACTGATGAGTTCAAGCCATTGTTATTATCATCAATGGAAAATTAACCCCTTAAATTCATATATATTATATCAGGAGCAGGAACTCTCTATAGGACACCATGTTGCAGTAGCCCAGAATGGACAACCTAAACACCGTCATTGGACAGGAAGAGTCAGGTGAGAGATAATCAGCTGCAACATGCATCACTAAATTGTACACACTGTATCTTTAACTGCTTGTGCTGATCAGAGACAGGTCAGAAAAGTTCCTAAGTCAGTAAAAGAATGACCTGAATCTGTCTCCCAAGACATCTGTCCTCACATCTGGTCATTTCACCTCCAGCCTCTCCCTCACTGTTCTGTCCTCCTCTGACAGTCTCTGCTCAGAGGTGGGTGTGTGCGGTGTGTGATCCACGGGGCTCTTGACAGACTGGATCCTGACCCCACATACACTCTGTCTGCCACTGCGCCACACACTGGGAATTGCAGTTTGATCTGCCAGACAGGATTTCAGTCATAGATCTGAATAGTGATGACAACTCCAAGCTGTGTTGGAGCTCAGCCGCTGCATGCAGAAGATCACATCCACGTCCACACTGCTGGATCGAAAGGATGGGCTGTGACACCAGAGCATCCTCATGGCAGATTCACTATGAATGTATATGTGTAGTGGTGGTGGTGGAGGGCAGGGGGTGGGGCGTCTGGGCAGCAGGAAGTAAAAAGAGAAAGAGAGAGAGAGGCAACTGGCAGCCGCCCGTCGTCCCGGCCAACACAAGAGGCTGGATAAATACTTAGAAAATACTAGAAACCCCTGTTGCATAACAAGCAATAAGGCTCCGGAGGCTGACAGAAGGTCAGAGGGGGGAAGGGGGGAGGGAAGGGTGAGTACGCTCCTCACCCACCACCCCCACCTCTTCCCACACTCTGTCTGTGTTTATGTGTGAAGCTACCGGTGGTGCTGATCCTCTGGATATCACCCTGATGTTGCGTCATGGCTCCGCTTGCTGTCTTGTGGCCCCCGAATGTCTGATTCTCTAAAACAGGAGACACTTTATCACTGATCCACATTTTTCCTCCAGCACCAGACAACAACTAATGTTGGATTTATGAGAAAACAACAACAACAACAATATCTCCCGAGGGCAGAGAGTGACTTAAGCCTTTTTATACTGCACTATAGTGGATTGAAATGGTTTGTAATTAATGATAACATCTGAGGTGTATTCGATCATACATACATTCCCCATCTCTCTTATATTCCCTGCAGGGTAATAATATGTAGCTGCTGTGTAGAACATACCCTGTCCCATTACTTATTCATATAAAGATGAATTCCATGACAGAGGAGACCTCAGTGTCTCCATAAGTCTATTTATGCAACATCCGAATTAAGATGGTTGTTTTTTCAAATATACAAAGCATTTACATAACTGATATGGACATAGAAAAAAAGAGGTTCAGCTTTTTATTTTTTGTCATATGTGATGGTAAAACTGTCTGATGTTACTTTTGCCCTCCAGCTGTCAGGATTTGCTGAGTCATTGTGAGAAGAAGTACAAGGCTCTTGTCACAAACCGTCATTACAAGGTCAGGTCTTACAATAAAACATCTCTGTGGAGTTTTAGTACACACAAAGCATCACTTGAAGTATTAAAGTGAGAAATAATGAAAAACCTGTGTTCAGGGTTTCACATATAAGTTCAATCCACCTGTGCCAAACCCTTTGGTTTCTGAACCTTCCATCAATATACTAAGGAGACCTATCAAGCCCATTTTCAGCTTCATTTGATTCCTTAACCTCTACTAAGGTATTTTAAATAATTTACAATTCAAAAAAACGTATGTACATGCCTTTATCTATTTTTGATACTGAGTCCAAGGTTGCAGTTTAAATCAATCTTAAGAATTAATATGATATAATGATGGATAAATGTTCATTAATGTGCTGAGTCACGGTTTGGAGGATGTCACTGTTTTCTAAGCTTGGCCCAGGATGGGAAACACTGACCAATCATGGAGCAGTAAAAAGAGAGAGTGCTGTGTTTGGCTGTTCTGTTGCTGTTCCCTTCTAGGAAAAGCCTGGGAAATCCTACAGAAGGGTCAGCAACAGCCAAATCAATCAAAAAACAAAAGGCTGAATTCGCAAAAAGAGAGCCAGACAGTCAGTGAATGGCAACAATGCAAGTCATGAAGTGTCTGCATGTGCTCGTCTGGTGGGTGGAGCTAAGGACAGACAGCCTCCTTCTCGAAACACAATCACTGAACGTCCTGCAGATGTTTTCTAGCGATCACACAGAGTGCCACTGTAATGAGAAGATCACAGAGATGCATGTAAAATAGAGAGAGACGGGTTCAGTCCCTCATGCCGTCATAACAGAATGAGCTTGTTTTCATTAGAAGTCAAATCCTCTCTGTGGGCAGGTCTGACTGTGATTTAAAAATAGCTCCACAGTGAAATTAAAAGAACCCCTCGCTCCTCCACAGCTCTGCTTTGTGCCAGCCTTCTAATCCTATTCACACCCTTCACTACAATGTGTCATCACAGTCACTGGGCACTGGAACAACAGGTCCACTCGCCCACTGCAGCAGCCGCCATCGCTCCTGTGAAGCTCCTGTACCCATAACATAAACCTGTGGTTCTCAGAATATGGGCGAAATATATTCAGGAAGTCTTGATTTGAAGTGCGAGTAAAGGCTAAACTCACTTAAAGGTCCAGTGTGTAAGATTTAAGTGGAATTGCTTCCCTATTTGCAGAAATTGAATATAAATGAATGACAATGATGTCTCAATGGATACGGAATCACTCAAATGTTCAAATTAATGTTTTGGAATTAACCTTTTGTTTCATATCAAGAGCATGTCATCTCTCTGGAGGTGGCCATTTTGCACCGCCATGTTTATACTGTAGCAGACAAACTAAATATCTCTAAAGTTGTATTGATAACCTAGGTTTCCTCCTTCTGTATATATTCAGCTGCAACTTTCAACTCCACCATGAGATGTGACTAAATTGTACACACTGCACCTTCAGTGCGACGGACAAAGAAAATTCTGGAACTGTCACTCATTTTTGAGGATAATAATTCAAATGCCTCAGTGTCAAGATGGCCGTCACTGCCTGAGGCATACATTTAACTTGAAGAGAAAAACAAAGATGACGATACAAAGCAGGGACTGTGGCTATTACACTTAAACATCTTTAAAAAACAAATCCTTCAGCGACTGTCTGGACCAAAACCCCTCGTCTCAGTTCAAACCTCCAACTTCCTCGAAAAGCAGAGTTTCAGTGAAGCCTCCCCAAAGCCGGAAGTCATTTTTGAATTTACCCTGATGCATTATTCATGGCCTGGCTGCCGCCACTGGCCTGCTCGTGTGCCATGGCCTATTTACAGAGCCACTCATGAATCCATTAGCTGTGAACAGTTGAGCGCAGAGACTCATCTATACGCTGCTTCACAGGCGCATTAAACCATTCATAAACATAACAACTCAACAGAGACAATAACACCAGCAGCGAGCTTTTTTAACCTGGTCGTGGCCAGTACATTGTCAGCATTATGCAAATGAGTAAATAAGCAAGTAAACTGACATAAAGCCTTGGAAAGATTTCAGATTCAACGATCAAAGGTCCATGGTGTATGATTGTCTATATGATTTCGATCAATTTTTCTCACATATATCTGTGGAAATAGATTCATGAAACAATTCTATTCAGAAATCCTTACAGTTGTTTAATCACCTCAATGTATGACTTGCTCTTTACATTATCCTTAAATTAGCCATTTAATGTATATTTGCATCAGGAGTGATTCCTCCTAATGGGGGAAGCCGTGTTTTGACAATAGACCAGAGTGGACGTGAGCATCTTTTGGGCTTGAATGTCAACCCAGGGCTACCATAGGTTCTCCTGTATGCTCAAATGGGAAAGGCGATTACAACATCCAACTTCACCCGTAGATGTCACCAAATCTTACACACTGCACCTTTAAGGCAGGGGTAATTATGTTTTTTTTTTTCTAACCCCTGTTCTCTGTGTCTTTCACTTCCTGCTTGATGAGCTGCTCCCTCCTTAACTCCCTGTATCTGTGTCTCAATGCAGGGAACCTGACAAATTCATTGTATGACATCCCTAATCCCTAGAATGAGCCTCTTATATTCACACCGAGATCAGCCTCTGTCTGCAGAGGCTCCCATCTTCCACGCCCAGGTTTTTTACCAGAGCCCAGAAAGTGCCAATTCATCACTTATAGATTCAAGTCTTATAGATTACTGACACAGGATCTCCAATGTGCATGGACGGGAAGGGAAGGGTGAGGTGAGGGGTATCGAGCTGCAACATGCAAATTCACCACTAGAGGTCAGAAAACCCAACACACTCTATCTTAAAAAGACATAGGAAGTGTGAAATACCAGTACCTTTCAGTACTTATTACTTATTCCTTTCCTTCATGCCCCAAAAGAAGAAAACGCATCATTATATCGCACCAACTCTGTTACTCATATACTTTTAGGCGGGCAGGGGCAGATCCACACATGGCTGCGTGTTGTAATTGCATCACTGTGTGAGTGAGTGAGGTCGCAGAACGGATTATCAGACAATTATCAGATTATTTAGAAACATGAATGATCATGAATATTTGATTAAATGTCAGCTGATGGATCTGTCAATTCTGTGCACTGCACCTATACATTCTTCCTTTTTCTGTGAAATACTGAGACAATGTGAGAGGATCTGTTCCTTGATCTGCCTGTGGTATTGTTCTTTATGACACCTCCCACATCTATAAATGTCATGCGTCAGATAGCTTTTCCATATTCCTTTTAATAAATAAACAAACAAACCAATTCATAGAGATAGAGGTGAAAATATCACACCATGACATAATCATGGTTTCAGATTTGACATGGTGTGAACTTTTCCAAAGGTTCAAACCATCTGAGCAGACATCAATGAGCCTGCACTGTACGTTTGACTCCCACTGACACTGTATGAATGTCAGTGTGAGTATTAACCCACAGGGCGAGCAGGCTGGGCCTCCGCCGAGACAAGGAACAACTGGCTTCTAATCCTCAGGTTCAATGAAAAGCGCCACATCGGCAGGAACGGGGCAGAGCGAGGTCATTGTCAGCGCCTGTTTGCAGCCATGTGGTAGTCTGACTCCGCCCTCAGAGCAGCTCTTCGGGCCATACGTCCAGCCACAGTGCTGAACTCTGCAAACCCGCGCACACACAGCTGGATGATTCATCAGCCTACACAGGAATAAATAAGTATGTCATTTTTAAATGAAGTTAACTAACTGACACGCTCAGTAAACATGACGTTATGTAACAGAGGGGGTGACAACAGTCTCAGGTCAGCGTCAAAGTGGAAATAATGAGTCAGTCTTCACACAAATGGCACAACTGCCCACTGAGGACTGTTATCAATTAAACCCCCACTTAACAATTCAGTACCAGCACCCGAGAGCAGGTCCACCTCTGTTATTAGCATAAACAGATGCTCAAGATATCATCCACATTATAACAATGCACTGACTCACACAGAACCATTACAGCGCATAATTATGTTCAACTTCAGTGATCTGCACGAGTCAACCCATACCCAATGATGGTGATGATGATAATAATGATGATGATCATAATACAATAAAATAAATAATAATAATAATGATAATAATAATAATAATAATACAAATAATGATAGTAGTAGATAGGCATATTGTGTATATAACTAATCCATTTGTAATCACAATCCATGATTTACTTTTATGGAGAATTATTCATCTTCACAATTCCCCCAACAGCTGCCACCTTGAGCACCACCCACTATCCATCATCGCGAGCCAGTCCCCTCACAGCTCCAGGGTTGAGTCTGCCCGGCTAATTGTGTGACCTTTGAAAGTGGTCCAGGTAGCAAACAGATGTGGGCCACCTCAGGCAGCTGATGTCTGCCTGAAGTTTCCCATGATAAAAGAGGGAAATGTTGCCTGTGGGTTTTTTTCCTCCAAACATGCAGTGTAACCTGTGAGGTGTGATGTCACCTGATGTTGCCACATCTGGATTCAGACGGATAAAAACAAAAGGAAATGGAAAATTGGCATTTTAATAACATTAGTCAAGACTGTGTTTTTGTGTAACCTTTGTTTTTTTAAACAGCAATACGCACCAAATATTTTATTTTATTTTATTTTGTTGTGTTGTGTTTAATTGTATTTTATTATTGTTGTTTTTTTAATGTCACAGCACCTTTCTATCTAGACAACCTAGGACATAAATTGCAAATTAACAAATGAATGATTAAAGAGTAAAACATGAATAGCAAGACATGTACAAATCATGTTAAAAAGGCAAACACACCTAACAGTACAAATGGGAACAGAAATGGAGATTGGAGGTTGAAATATGATTATTTTATACAGGTCATGTCATGACATCCTCAACCGCTTATCCAGTTAATCTGGGTCCTGGGGTATTTCTACCAGAACACATAGGCCCATTCAGGGTATCAGTGCTAGTGACACTGCAGCAGGGTCCAAGTGGGATTCGAACCAGTGACATTTCCAACTGCTCTATTCACTCAGACACTGCCGCCCCTATTTTTTATAGGTTCACAATTAAATCAGTATAATAGAAAGACGTCTGTAGCCAGGCAGGCACCCAAACACTCAGCTACACACAGATTTTTAGCCATTCGCACACACATCACCCACTGCACTAAAATAGCATCTGCTTTTACCAAACAATCCGATTATTTTTCACAGAGCTGCTGCCACAGGATTTTGTTTTTATCTTTTGCAACTGCACCAAATGACAAGCAGCAGCTGGAGGCAAATAAACGTTTTGTCAGTCTGTTTGTACTATTCTTGTGAATGTGATATTTTAAACATTCAAAAGTGACCACAGAGCATATTTTGTTTTTTTTACCTCTTGAATGCAAAATTCCTTGAGCGCTTGGTGAGAATCCTCTCATGTTTTGCACAAGGTCAAAGGTCAAGGCCAGTGGAGCCACACTACAAATGTTTGGATTCTAGAGTGTGCTAATGACCATTTTTAGGGAAGATGGAGGTAGTTGCCAAATGGAGCCACAATATCACAATGAGCCCTGGAGTGCCCTCTTTGGTGCCCATCCAGTGGACTCGAAATAGTCAAGTGGACAAAATGGGATTTTCCACATGTCCTTCCGACTGAAAAATGCCATGTAACATGTTTCCATGCAAGCTGCCCTTCGTGCTGGAAAATGAGTCGGCCTTCATGTGACTCTTTAATTTCTTTTTTGGGTACCACAGTGTTTCTATGTTTGCCTCTGGGCCTGTTGAGGACATGGATGTTTATGTCGAATCCACCCAGGACCACGGAAGCATGTGGAGCTTCAGTAGCAACCAGCCTCCCTGGTCGTACAACTCTCAGCGGCGTCCTCTGTTAACCTTCTCCCTCCTCCTACACACCCCCTCTTCCCCCCCTCACTGAGTCACCCTGCCATTGATTGTTAGTTGTCGGCGCCACAGCGACAGCGATGGAGATTTCTGCATCTTACATCACATCTGTACATCTGTCTGTAACACAAAAACATTAATGTCCAAATCCAATTACCTTTTATTTCTTTCCTGCAGACCGCATCGCTGCTACGCGATTTCACAGCAGCATCTTTGTCCATTTCCTGGATGGGTGTTTACATTTTTCAGGGTTCATCCAGTAAAGTGAAAATACTTCATTGTCGTGTACACCTTAAAGTTAAGTGACCTTAAAGTTGCTGCATGGCTCACAAGGATCAGCATTGTAACTGCATTTATTGCTCTTGCCCTTGTTCAGTATAAGACATTATGGGCTATTCATATTCCCTCTTGCATTTTACAGCACTGCCTCTCAACTGATGGGTTGGGGTCCAAAAGTGGGTCGCGGTGTTCATTTGAGAGGGTCACGTATTTGTATGTGACAGAAAACAACCATATTTGAAAACATTTCAGCTCTGTGCTTTCATTTGGAAGGACACATTAAAAAAAAAATCGGATTTAGTTATGTCTGGTCTGGACGTTACATGTTGCAGTTGAATCGCCCTGATCTCACTCAGACTTCGCCCCCTCAGGCATCAACATGGATTTGGGCTCGGCGCTCAGCGAACAGACACCCGGACAGACGGAGACTCAGCTCAGCAGCAAACTGAGAATCACACCTTTTCCTGTTTCACAGGCTGTCAGCTGCTAGGTGAGAAAACCAAAAACAGGGCAGGAAGCATAACTCTATTAGTGACCACACAACCTTAGAAATCAGTGTGTGTGACGGTGTGGAAAATACGTGTGCACATATGAGATGTTTTCATTCCAAATGAAAAAGGAGACACAACAACAGTGACATGCAGAAATAATAAATGCATTCACACATTCACATGTATAATTTCTATGTGTTAACACATCCACTGCTTCTGTTGGATTCACACATCAGGTTCACGCACTTTTTGGATTCGGGAACTTTTCACAGAAACCTTTCCATTTTCAAGAAATCTTTCAAGAGCAATGAAGTAACATGGTGCGAAAGTATATTAGTAAGGTCTTTTTATATAGACCTGATTTTAGAAATAGAGATGACTTACGCCATGTTCACTTGGCATTCAAATTTATGTTTTTGTTATCAGATTTAAAAGAGGTGTGAGAGACCACATTAAAATTTAATTTTACATGCAGATGTATTTCCACTCCACATACAACAACTCTACATGTGGAGATATCTATGATCTATTAATATCTATTAGAATGCATCCCTAGATGAGAATACATCTCTCATACTGGATCTTTAGATCAAATCAAGTCAAATCAAATGTTATCTATATAGCCTGCATTTACAAATCACAGTTTGTCTCACAGGGCTTCACAGGGTGGGTAACATCCTCTGTCCTGAGACCCTCAGCAAGGGTCAGGAAAAACTACCGGGGGAAAAAACCCTTTAAGAGGGGGAAAAAAAAGAAAAGGTAGAAACCTTAAGGAGAGTCACAGGTGAGGGATCCACTCCCAGGATGAAGAGACGTGCAATAGATGTTACGTAGAGTGTTCATTAACAATACAAACATTATACATGTGAATGATTAAATGTTTAAGTCCATCTTTGTTTTGGTAAACACCAGAGAAGTGTAAAACCTCAGACATCGTGAGTTCTTTACTTGTTTATGATTCAGTTTAAGGGTAAACAGGTTTTTGTGTTTCTACCACTAGCACCAAAAGTGAACCAAGTGCAGGCTCCTTGTGTGCGGGGTCAGGGCGGAGGGTAACCACACCGAGAGGAGACCGGCAGAGGTGTCTGACAAGGCAGTGACGAGTCAGCACTTTGTCGACCACACAGACAAGCAGGCAACCAGAGGAGGCAGCGCTTCAAAAATCTCTGAGTCATCGCCTGGCTTTCCTCTGATCCCACCCTCCACCCCCTCCCCTGTCTCCTGCTCCTCCTCCTCCTCCTTCTCCTCCACCACCACAGCCACAGATATGAAAGGACACAACGGGAGTTTGATGGAAGCAAGTCTGTCGTGATCTTTCTGTCTGTGAGCACGACAGAGCAGCCCTGCGACGTCATCTCTGCCCCAGGAGAGGGTGAAGGGCAAACGTGCAGGCCTTTGACCTTAAGGTCACTTTCTCTTGGTGGCAGATAAATTACCTGCAGGGTGAAGAGAGAGAAGATGAAGGAGGTGAGACAGAACTCCCTCCCTGATCACAAAGTGACGACAACATGTCATCTCCAACACAAAGGGGATCAGTTTTCAGCACTGACGTGAAAGTGATTGGTCTATTTATAGCAGCCGGGCTCCACGGGTGCAGCCGGAGATTGTTGGCAATAAGAGGGAGAGGGAGAGAGAGAGAAAGAGAGAGAGAGATGTTGCTTACTTGGACTGTATCTCTTAATCCAGTCTACATCTTAAAGGCAGTAACTGTACAGCAACTGAGCTCGTGTGAAAGGTCCATTGTGTAATATTTAAGTGACATTAACTCTCTGATCACCAAAATATACCATGTGTTGCCCTTTATCAGGCACAGGTCCTCTCTTTGGAGACCGCCATGTTGCACCACCATGTTTTTGCGCTGATACTGATTGGACAAACTAAGCACCTTATAATTTTAAGGGTACGATAGAGCTTCCTGCTAAATGTTGGTCGAGTGAGGGCTATTCAACGTGGGACTTCACCACCAGATTCTCCTTAATCCTATCCACTGCACCTTTAAGCATGTGACTAAGCTGTTTGACTGTTCCTGTTGATATGATACCACTGACTCTGCCCACTTTAATGTGTTTTTGGGCTGTAATTTGAACAATAAGAGTGTTCCTTAATGAAATTTACTGGTACCAGTTTAGCAATATTTACCAATAATTTCCTGCACTTAAAGGTTGAGTACTGCTCATAACGCCCCCTAGTCACTGGGATCTCCTGCTCTTGACATCTCCTCTTAGTAACAATAACAATGGTCGATGTTGAGTATCATTTTTTTCTATGTGGAATGGGGAAATTTGTGGTTCAGTTTCTGATATGTGGAGCTGGAATGGAGAAGACCTGGGATCAAAGCGTCAACTAAAGATGACCGCTCTAGCCCCTGAGTCACTGCCGCCCCACAAAGCTGACACCCTGAAATTAAAGGTGGGTGGATCCCAATTACCAAAGACTACCCTAACCCTAACCCTAACCCTCAGCCACTTTTATTATCAAATTTAATTTGAAACAATGATGATGCTAATGGTGCAATTCAATGCTACACAAAAACTGTTGTGCAACTATAAATTAGTTTTTAGCTCCAAATCTGACCTCTATCTGATCTCTATTGTCAAAACTGGTCAAAGTGGTTCCTGAGCAGACAAAGTGTTAGAGACTCTTCCATAGACACTTGATGCTCACAAGGAAAATCTCTAACATGCTGATGTCAGCATCTTCAAGGAGGAAACAGATAAGAGTCGGCAGGCAGTTGGAGGGTTTGATTTATACTGTTGGAAATAAAAGACAATTCTTTCCACAGAGATGGAGAGACACAGCATAACATCCTACAGAGGTCAGAGGTCACATAGTCAGATGAACAGCACCCAGACCATATATCTGCACTCCTGCTGTAATCATCGCCTCTGCAATGCCCTGAACTGCTGCAGTGGTGAAACTCAACCTGGACAAACTGTGCTGTGTTGATGGTCCCGACCGCTACGCCACCTAGAGATCAGCTTTTGTTTTTATGGCCCTCCCAAGCTAAATGAGCGACACCCGAGACAGAAGCTGGGAGTCTATTAACGAGGCAGAGAGGGAGGGTGCATGCACAGAGTTTGTCTTTGGTGATGATTCTGGGGGAGGAGGAGGGGGAGGATGAGGAGAAGGAGGACAGGTATAGCAGCAGGTCGCTCAAAAGGAGTAATTTTTCCATCAATATTTATGACTCAGGGGCAACACTGATACCCCTAAAAAGGCCCTATGCGTACTGGTAGAAATACCCCATGCCCTGGAAAACTGGATAAGCGGTAGAAGATGACATGACTTGACTTGACTTGACTTGACTTGAAACAATTAGGGGACTATAAATTAATGTGTGAAAAATCTGTTTTTGTCACTTGAAAAGTGACAAAAATGACAGAAATCTTACAGACTGTACCTTCAAGGATAAACATCATATGTGCTCCACAAACGTATAATCTCTGCAGCCATGTACCAGAAACTTCATTTCAGTCAAGACCATTTGATTCCAATGTGATAATTAAGGGATGAGATAAACCCACAAAATCATAGGAAGGACAGCACATCTGCATTAGTGATGTGTGTGTGCGTGTGAGAAAGTGTGTGTGTCTGTGTGTTGAGTGTAGGGAGGAGGGGAGAGGCTGAAGCTGCACTCATGGGGTTCCCCAAAGCTATTCTTCTTTCTAAAAATAGCTTCAGCTCTGCCAACCTGGACAGATGTAAAAAAAAAAAGAAACGAAAAAAAATAGAAATAAATGACATCACTTTCTAAGGGATGCATTTATAGGAAGAGAGAGGGAGGGAGAGAGAGAGAGAGAGAGAGAGAGGTAGACACAGGGGGCAAGCGAGGAAGGGATTGAAATCATTTCCGGCCATTAGATTGGATCAGGGGTGTGAAATCCATCTAATTAACCCAGTAATCACTCAGTGTCATGATTTTTTGCTCATTTGCATTTTTTTGGTGCTTCAGTCATTTGTCACACTTTCCTCATCTGTGACCCAGAGGGCCACCGTTGCCCTGACAGTCAGCTATAGGTCACTTGATAGTGTGTGTGTGTGTGTGAGAGCTAAATGAGGCACGCACACTGTGTGTGTGTGTGTGTGTTTGTGTGTGTGTGTGTGTGTGTGTGTGTGTGTGTGTGTGTGTGTTTTCAGGCGACAGGAGAAAAATGATAATAAAAAGAGGACTAAATGCTCCACTAATCCGGCAGTGAATGAGAGCGGCTCGCTGCAGCAGTTCTTTTATGCTCTGTCGATTCCACCAGGGGATAAACACAATGCTGAGCCAGCACCCAGCACAACCTCACCAACCCCGCTGCACTGCATGCACTGCAGATTACCTCATTTTATGTCTGTTCACTCATTTAAAGGCCTGCCAGCATCCACAGATGCTGGTGAGGGCAGGAGGAGCAGCTCTCTGGAGACAAACCACTCCCCCTAGTGGCCGGACTGGGGGTCTGCCACTTTGTAATCACAGCTTTCTGACCAGTGCAGGTGGAATTATGCATTTGATTTTTAGTGTTGACTTTGAATCTGAACTGACTGATGTCATCAACTATGAGCTGGGGCTCAAAGCTAATATGTTTAAATATGTAATAAGAACAACAGCTGCCAAATGTTGAAACAAACTATTTATCTCTGCCTGTAGCCACTGCTTTTATTTTGAAATGTCTCTTATCCTTATCACATAACATAAAACCAAGTGAGCAGTTGAGTTAATATTCTTGAATTGCTTGGTTGATATCACAATCCCTCTCCTGTTTCATATTTAAAGGGGCAGTGTGAAGGATTGTGGGACATCTAGGGGTGAAGTTGTATGTTGCAGGTGAATATAACCTATGGAAGGCCTCAGTAACCACTGTTAGGGGACCAGTTGAGCTCACTACATTAATATAAATATAAATCTCAATCTAGGGAAAAATAAATGATTCATCCAGTTAGATGATTTTGTAATGATGGATCACAAGTATAATCACTTTATATTATATTTATGCCAATGAGAAATCGACATATTTTCATCTAAATCTTACATATTGTCCCTTTAATAGCTCATTAGCTACACTGTAAATAAAAGTCATTGGGACAAAGCATGTGTCCATGCAGTGAAAATGGGTTTCCTGTAACACATGTGTTCCACCTGTCATTTCTAGAGACATCTAGAGGTGAAGCATGTTGCTGCCAATTAGATATTAATTGCCTCATGTGCCCTTTTAATTGGCCCTTTCTCAAGGCAATGTATGGACGTGTCCTAATTTTGGGGTTAAAAATGTCAACAACAATTGTGAAGTTTTAAATGCTTGTATCTGCTTGTAGATTCCTTAACATTCTATGCACTTTCCCTTTAAAAGAGGACATACTCAGTGTTTCCTCTGAGACAGTGACTGGTCCAGACCGATAAAGCAGCTCATGCAGCAGCAGCTGCAGTAAAAAAAAATTCCTGTGAATATTAACAAGCTCAGCATAATGTATAGTTAAAATGTTAACTGTGACAACACCATATCTCACAGAATGAGACTGTGCTACATGTATGCTGACTGATACAGTCACACACCCAGCAACATCAGCCTGACGGACTGTTGCCTGGAAGAGGCAGACGGGGGCGGAGTCTCAGCACAGGGCTGAGGAGAAGGATGCTGAACACACAGAAAAGCAGATTACATAATGACAGGAGGAGTTTCCCACACCCTCCTCTGGAAGAATCCAGTTCCCTGTCTCTTCTCTTTCTTCTCGTTTCCTAATCACTTCTCACAATCTCCCTCCCTCCACCCTTGTCTCCTCTTACCTGGGTCTTCTCTATAGCCTTGAAGGAATTCCAGACAGTCTTCTGGACTGGAGGATGTCTCCTAGCAACATATATGTCCCGCCCGTTCCCCATCTTCAGGATGAACCAAATGTAATGGGATGAGAAGTGAGAACTAGAAAAGATTGATCTCATGTCCAGAGGAGGGAGGAGGAGAGTGAGAGAAGAATAAGGAGAGAAATGTGACATTTACATTATTTACATTTTTATTCAATAGAAATTAAATAATATTTTACTCCAATGTTTTTGTTGTGGCAAACCCTCCAGTCCATTGGGGGGCGGTACAAGCCTTGACGCTGGTCTCCCAGCCACAGTCCAACCAAAACAAAGCCGGTGTGGTGTCTCTTCCTGTCGGTGGAGGTTAAGATGTAAACTGTTAAACAATGCTGGCAATAATTGTTTTGTTCTCGCACAAATGTCTCCGTAAATGTTCTTTAATAGTTTATAAGGACTGTGCAGCTGTGTGCTTTGTATCGCTTAGCAGCGTCAGAGGAAGAAGAAGAGTTGAATGGAGGACACAGTAACATTGTGTTAGCGTAGTATCACAGAGGAGCCACTGGAGCACAGCAACTACTTCTCACAGCGATGTGGAGCTTAACAATAGAGCAAGATGAGATTGTAAAGGAGGTCTTAATTGTGTTTTTTTCTGGTTTATGTATTCATCACTGTCAATCTCCTTCTGTTATACAGTGTCATTTTATATTATCTCCTTATCTGATTCATTGTCATAAAAGGAGCTGTGTCACGATTTGGCTCATAGGCATGGCCGCGGGAACATATTCTCAGCAGGGGGTGCTGAGAAAAAAATATCTGCGCTGCACTTAACTCATAGCTCCATTGATTAAAAAACAAAAACAAAAACAAAAACAGTGTGGCTGACTCCTACACGCTTTGGCAATATTGTTAGGTGCAGCAGTGACACATAATCGATTGCGTTATTCATTCAGGAAGCCACCCAGAAAATACACAATGATACAAGTGAAGGATATGTAGCCTATGTGTATATGCATTGTTCTGAGTCTTATTATTAGAAATAAAGAGAAAATTATGAAACATAACACTTGAACACAATGAGACATGAGATCAGTTCTCAATCAATAACCGGGAGGAACTTTTAATTCACAGATAATTCAGCGCTGATTGGTTCGCCTCGGCCACATGAATTAAGCCAGCAAAAATCTTAACTTACACAAGAATAGAGCAACATACATGATGGAACCAGAACAAACAATGTGTCACAGAGTGTGTGTAACTGTTCAAGGTGCTGATCACCTTGGCAACAGTAAACAATTTGTCACAGCTGCTGTCCATGTGACTGTGGTGCTGAACACGTAAAGGCGTGCTGCATGGCGGCAGCATTAGAAAAAGAAAAGTGTCTCACCGCCTGCATCACACAACTCCAAATGTGACCTTCCTCTCCGGAGTGGCGCTGATGAAGCTCCTCATTAGGCTGCCAATGTCCAGACTCAACTCTCTGTTGCTCCTTTTGTTTTGTTGAGTCTTCCCGAAAAAGTCTAAAATTAGTTTTTGCGCCGTCGGTCAGTTAGCTTGACTAGAAGTGACGATACGTGACGTGTGTGGTCACGTGACTAGCATGACACAAATTGTAAAATGAACATTGAGCCATTCCCCTTTTTTTCCACTTTATTTCATGTATTTATTTTTGGGTAAATACTTTTTTTGGGGGTGTTGCAGTGCCACCAGCAGGGGGTGCTGCAGCACCCCCAGCACCCCTACTTCCAGCAGTACTGCTCATAGGCTGCAACAAATTGGAGGGATTCACACTAACACAATTGTATTCACATATATACAAATGAACACACTGACAGAAATGTAAAATAAAACAGAAAAGTGGAGCAGCATGGTCAGCTGAGGGAGACCAGTAGGGGGCACTGCAGTGACCACAATGCAGCCAATGCACATCAGCAGCTGCTCACTCACCAATCAGCTGCTGGCCTGGTGAAAAGCAGCCAGGTGTTTCCAGTTGCCATGACTCAGTGGAACGATCACTGTCTGTTTCAGTCCACAGTCCTCTCATTCTGATGAAACAGGACTGTTTGCATGTGTAAACAAATATTTCCATATTTGTCTTGAATTCTCTGGGTCCACTGTTTTGACTCCACACGTCAGGTGGATGTGTGTGTGCGCCTCATGGACTCTGTGTGTGGCCACATTGTAGTGTCACATGAACGCTTCAGAGGGATGATGTGACCTGAGTTAAATTATTTTCATTCTGTTTTTATTGTTCTCAATAATCCAGACTTTATACAAACTATCAGGGATTCAGATTCAGACAGGGAGTCAGGAGGGTGTACTGACTGTTTTTTTTTTTTGAATTTTTTCTAAAAGTTTCCTCCATGTCCTCTGTGAATGATTAAATATTAAGATAAGATAAGAAGCTTTATTGTCATTGCACACAAAAATACAACAAATCTCAGTTTGGCAGCATCTCTTGTAGCTGCTACAATGTGAAAAGCAAAAGTGATATGAGTAATAAATATTCAAATGCAGTAAAAAGATGTATATAAATAGTTAAACTTAGTGCAAAGAAAAGTTGATGCAGTAGTCCACTACTACCACCCACTACTACCTCCCACTGGACTGGGAGGTAGTAGTGGGTGTGTGTGTGTGTGTGTGTGTGTGTGTGTGTGTGTGTGTGTGTGTGTGTGTGTGTGTGTGTGTGTGTGTCATGGTCCCTGCAGCAGTCTCTTCACAGCCATGGGGAAGAAGCTGTGTTTGGGTCTGATGGTGCAGGCTCGCATGACTCTGAGTCTGCCAGAGGGAAGGCTGATGAAAAGAGAGTGTCCAGGGTGGGCGGGGTCGTCCTGGATCTTTGTGACCCATCGGAGGAGGCGGCTCGAGTAGGTCTCCTCCAGGCATGGGAGTGGGGAGCCAATGATCCACTGAGCAGTCTCGATGACCCGCTGCAGTTGTTTCTTCTCGGATGCGGTGCAGCTGGCATACCACACTGTACATCCACGGGTCAGGACACTCTTATTGCGCAGTGGTCGAAGGTTTTCTGCAGAAGTGGAGGGAGTGTGAACCTCTCCCGCGTTCTCAGGAAATAGAGACGCTACTGGGCCTTTTTAATAATATGGGTGGTGTTCACAGTCCAGCCCAGGTCCTCTGAGATCCGCAGTCCGAGAAACTTGAAGTTTGTGACCTGCTCCACTTTTTCCCCATTGACGCTCAGGCCTGCGTGCAGTGTGGTCCTCAACCTCCGGAAATCAAGGATGATTTCTTTAGTCTTCTTGGTGTTGAGGTCGAGGTGGTTGTCACTGCACCAGGTTGCCAAGCACCAGTGCTTGAACCTCCTCCCTGTATAGTGCCTCGTCATTGTTGTCCCACAACGGTTGTATCGTCCGCAAATTTGATGAGGGTCTTGGAGCCATGGGTGGCAACGCAGTCATGGGTGTACAGCGTGTACAAGACCGGACTCAGAACACAGCCCTGAGGAACCCCAGTATCGAGGACGATGGTGGAGGATGTGGAGTTGTCCATCCTGACATGCTGAGGTCTGTTAGTCAGGAAGTCCTTGATCCACAGACAGAGGGAGGTTCCTAGTTGCAGTGTCTGCAGTTTGTTGATCAGTCAGCTGGGGCCGATGGAGTTGAATGCCAAGCTGAAGTCAACAAACAGCATCCTGATGTATGTTTGGGAGCTTTCAATGTGGATGAGAGCGGTGTGGAGGGCGATGGAGATGGCGTCGTCTGTGGATCTGTCGGACCTGTGAGCAAACTGGTGTTGGTCAAAGTCGGGTGGGATATGGACCTTGACGTGTTGACCTCTGAAGCGTTTTCTGACAAAACGAGTTACCATGCCAACATGAATTGCGAAAAACCTCAAAATAAAAAGGGATTGCACGACTCTGTGCTAACAAACAGACACAGATGGAGCTATGGTTGCTCACATGCAAACAAACACATGCAAGGGGCAAAACCCAACATTTCTCAGGAGGAATTTTCTAGTTATTATTATCATTATTAACATTTTTATTTATTATATGTATTTATATTTTATTTTAGTTTTATTTGTGTTTTTCTAACCTGTTATAATTAAATGTATTTCATGTCTTTTTCTCTACATCACTTTTGGACCTATATGGTTGGATTTATTATGATTATTATGATTATTATTATTATTATTATTATTATTATGATTATTATTATTATTATTATTATTATTATTATTATTATTATTATTATTATTATTATTATTATTATTATCATTATTGTGTTGTTTTTATTTTGGTTATTATTAGTACCATTGTCATTCAATGTTTGCGAAACACCATTAATAATCTGTCATAGTCATTTGTCATCCTTGTGGTTCATTTTAGATACTGCAGGTAAATTGTATGGACTGTTAGGGCCTGGGATATGGCCCAAAAGTATTTACCCCCTCTGGCGGTTTGTTTGATGGTACTGCATATGCAGTAATAAGTATTGACTACCAAGATGGGGGCAAATGACCATATTTTAGTCTTCTGCCACCACCTGGAGGTCAATACTCATTACCGTATGTGCATTAGCATCGGACAAACCGCCAGAGGGGGTAAATACCCACTTTGGGGCAAAATGGCAGCAGTTATTAAAATGAACCACAGGAGGGCGACAAATTACCATGACAGATTGTTAATGGTGTTTGGCAGATGGATACAATGAAATGAAACAAAACACTGAATGATAATGTAACAATTATAATCATAATGACGGATTATATTACTACTACTACTACTATTACTACTACTACTACTACTACTAATAATAATAATAATAATAATAAAAATAATAATAGTAATAGTAATAATAATAATAAGTATGGTAACTTATAATAACCAGGACCACAAAGGATGGTGTGTCAAGTGCCAGCTTTTATACAAGATATTCTGAAAAACATTACAGCTCAGGAACAGCACGTTCTTCCAACCCAAGGCCTTCAGTCATATGCACGTACACAGAGGAAAATGTAAGCCTAGTTACCTAAATGCAGTGCAAGGACTCTACCTAGTGGTATGAAAATATATTGACAAAAGGTGAGCATTACAACAACAACAACAACAACAACAACAACAACAACAACAACAACAACAACAATAATAATAATAATAATAATAATAATAATAATAATAATAATAATAATAATAATAATAATAAAGATAGATTAAATTAATAAATAGATAAAGAATCCATACAAAAACATGTGAATTAATACATAAATCAACAGCTGGATAATAATAAAAATAACGATACTTTTCAATCAATCAATCCATCAAAGTTTATTTATATAGCCCACATTTACAAATCACAGGTTGTCTCACAGGGCTTCACAGGGTGGGTAACAT
>JAFBJT010020197.1:0-14731 GCA_016785325.1 Chascanopsetta lugubris | reverse complement strand
CCTTTGATTGATAAAACATTCAAATCTGAGTTCACCTTCAACCTTCGATCGATAAAACATTCAAATCTGAGTTCTCCTTCAACCTTTGATGAATAAAACATTCAAATCTGAGTTCTCCTTCAACCTTTGATCTATAAAACATTCAAATCTGAGTTCACCTTCAACCTTTGATCTATAAAACATTCAAATCTGAGTTCACCTTCAACCTTTGATCAATAAAACATTCAAATCTGAGTTCACCTTCAACCTTTGATCAATAAAACATTCAAATCTGAGTTCACCTTCAACCTTTGATCTATAAAACATTCAAATCTGAGTTCTCCTTCAACCTTTGATTGATAAAACATTCAAATCTGAGTTCACCTTCAACCTTTGATCAATAAAACATTCAAATCTGAGTTCTCCTTCAACCTTCGATCGATAAAACATTCAAATCTGAGTTCTCCTTCAACTGTGACGTGTGGATGCAAACAAACAATCACACGTGTGCGACAGCTCCGACAAACAGGCGAGAGAAATGTAATATTCATCTGAAGGTTTCAAAAACAATCATTGAGAGAGTTGACGATATTTAAAAGTTGCTGCACAGACGTTTTACCTTTTGCACGAGGTCATAACTTTCCATCATTCCGTGGAGATGATGGTGGAAGGACAACAACATGTGACCAAGCACCGCTTTCCCGAACACGTACCTGAGGAGGAAACGCTTTCAGACGAGTTTTCAAAAGAAAACACAGGAAGATTCAAAGTGGAGAGAGGAAACGGACTTTGCGGTGACGGCGCCCCCCAGTGGATCCTCGCGGTAAATGGCCTCAGGAACATCGATCATCACCTCGAACTTTGGCAACACTGAAAACAGCAGAGGCCAATTTTACACGAGTGGAACAAATCTGAAAAACCTCAAACTGATGTTACAGGAAAAATACAGACCATAATGAGTCACGTCGAAATGCTTCACTTGGTAACGGCCCTGTGAGAAACAAACACATACTTGGTTTTTCTATGAACACCTTTCATTTCACTTCACACATTTTTAAACAGATCCAGTTTTGTTATAACATTTAAATGTTAAAACAAAAACCGAGCTTCAGGTCTGAGTTCTGCAGCTTCCCCAACAAAGACTGGGTGAAGTGTAAAGATTAAAGGTGCAGTGCGCAGGACTGACGTCAAACTCACATCGACGGAGGCGCCGATGCTCCATTTACCCAGAGGAGGATTCACCGACAGCTGGAGGCGCTTGGACACAACACCCAGGGCGCCCTCTAGTGACGGCCAGCGTCTCAGCAGGTTCCCCCGGGGATCCTGGAGAGAGAGGCACAAGGCATTTCATCAACCGACTGAAATACTCTGCATTTTGATTTTTAACAGCCACGGACCGACCCCTTATTTCCACAGGTGCTCGTTTCCAACTTTGCCTTCATCTTTTACGTAAATGTGCTTCTTTAATTATTTTCAGATTGCGTGACATAAACTGCAAATGTAACTTTATATATTTCTAATTCTGCTTTGAATTAAAGAGTGAAAACGTTTCTATTCTAGAATGAATCTGATCGATGTCGACTTCCTGATGAGGACGAAGCTTCGTCACTTTTCTCTGTAACATTCAGTCTCACAGAAACTCAAACTATTAAAACCTCGTGAACCAATCAGGAGTCGCGCTGGGTAAAGGTGTGGCGCTCAGACTCACGCGCACGCTGAGGTCCACCGGGCCCAGGTTCGGTTTCCCGTCCGCATGAACCGACACCACCCGGATCTTGACTTCCTGCCCCACCAGGTACTGAGCTTTGTCCGTCTGGATGAAGGTGGCGATGGCCGTGCGGTCAAAGGTCAGCTGGGTGACGTTGGAGAAGAGAGGCCTGTTCCCCGCGTGACCCTCGACCTCCAGGAGGAGGGGGGAGTCGGGATGGTGGCGGCTCTGGTGGACCTGCAGCCAAACATCAAAGGAAAATATGGAACCTCTTTATTATCAACTTCAGTCCGATTCAAACGTGGAGCCGTTTGAGTTCAATCCAACTCCACGTCAACGATTCCATCTTTGTCAACTTCAAACGGTCATTTCCTCTGAGCCGCTCACGGAGGCCATGACTGGGCACAACTGACCGACCCGGTTCTCAAAGGTTCTGGTGACCCGAGGTCAGACTCACCGGCGGCAGAACCAGGAGCTTGGTCGAACCTTTGAGAGAAAAACAAACAAAGTTTCAGCTGGTTTTCCTGCCAAAAGTCAAAAGAGAAGATGAAAGCTGAGAACATGGAACCTCCGGTCAGCGCCACCGTCCCCGACGACAGCGAGCGGTTCCTTTGGACCACGGCCGCCGTCACCAGCACCTCCGGGTCGTCGCCGAAGATGGAGACGATCAGCGACGGCGAGATTCCAGAGCGAAGGGTTCTGGGAGTCAGCAGCAGGTAGACGGGCTGAAGGGGAGAGCTGAGGACACACCCACACAGGTGATCAATAACAACAGATCAATCACCAGAAACAAACATCAAAGCTTCGTCAGGAACAAACATCAAAGCTTCGTCAGGAACAAACATCAAAGCTTCGTCAGGAACAAACAAACATCAAAGCTTCATCAGGAACAAACATCAAAGCTTCGTCAGGAACAAACATCAAAGCTTCGTCAGGAACAAACAAACATCAAAGCTTCATCTGGAACAAACAAATATCAAAGCTTCGTCAGGAACAAACATCAAAGCTTCGTCAGGAACAAACATCAAAGCTTCGTCATGAACATCAAAGCTTCGTCATGAACAAACAAACATCAAAGCTTCATCATGAACAAACAAACATCACAGACAATCAAATAACAAACATTATAAGAGGTGAAATATTGTTTACAGTCACATCAATTAGCTTGATTGACAATATACGAACAACATCATTAGATCAACAACAACATCAGTCAAACCTTCAGCAGCAAAGAAGAAGAACGAGACTCGGACACAAAAAAAAAGTCAGGACACAAAGTTTAGAAGTGAAATTGACATTTTTACTCGACAAACACCAGAAAACATGAAACAAGTCGCAACAAGATGGAGGCCGCCGCAGGTGAAACAGGGTTTCCTGCTGAGAAACACAGGGACAGGAAGTGAAGCAGGAAGTTAGACATGTGGACAGGAAGTGAGGCAGTTGGACACGAACAGCACACGGCAGCAGATCGATGAGACTGTGTCATTGAACGTTTCCGTCACGTATGAGTCATAAAATATTAGGTCCAAACGACAGTAAACATGTTTTATAAATGTTTCCTTTACCTCAACTCACTCAGCTACAAACATTCAAGCAAAGATCAAATATTTAAATGAAGTATAAGTGAATCTAAAGTTTAAAATCAAAGAATGAAACGCTTTCAACCGGCTTTCATCCAAACCAACACTTGTGTTACATGAACGCTGTCACTACTTTACCAACATGTGGAGCACGGAGATCAAGTCTCTCTCAGTTCCTTTGATGTTTGATTTCAGAACAAAGAAAAAATCCCTCTCGGGAATCAAACCTGTGGCGCAGAGCAGAGGAACCACCGAGGAGCACATGGAGAACCAGCCTTCAGCACTGAGGCCGACATTTACCAGGACGGCATCAGGGCGGAGCTAACAATCATACGCGCGGGAAAGCACACGAAGACCGGAAGTGAAGAGAGGAAGTTAGACGAGGGAGCTTCAAAGTAAAACAGGAAGTGGAGGAAAAGTTAAAAAATGTATTATTAAATTTTTTTCTTCAATAGTTGAATTGTTTATTTTGTTTTGTTTCATATGTTTGTTCAAACTATTTTCCCGGTGGTTTCTGTTTTCATTCAACAGCTGGAGATCATATTTGGTAAACAACAATATCTGATGTCACCTGAAAGAACAGGTGTTATTCGATACCTCACACACACATGCACACACACGCGCGCGCGCGCACGCACACACACGCACGATGCCCTACATTGTTAAATTCTCACATGATTCATGTGGATTCATCCACCGCTGAAAACGTTGTTTCCTCGTCTTTAAGTAACTTTGAATAAAATTAAGAAAAAAGACAGATGTTTCTAAAAATGACATTATTCTATTTTTTGCTTTTATTTTTCTATTTCAAAGACGAAAAATAATGATCTTGTCAAGTTTATTCCACATTCTCATCTTCAACAGGAACTCATCAGCAATGATTGGTCTTTTAAATGACACCTAGGAGTTTTTATGATGGTGATATAATTATCATTCATTCTAATGATGATTACAACCTCATGACATTAATCATAAAGATAACAGACATTATTTATTACAGTTCAATTCTTATAAATATTATAAATATATATGTATTGATTTGATGCTGTATAAAAAGTCTGCATACTCTTGAAGAACGATTAACTAAACCCGTGACTGCGCCAAACGTTAACGTAAATAATATTTGACGTCTGAATCAAAGTTTAAAATCCACATCATCCAAAACATGTTCATGTTTCCCCCGGCTGTGTTTGTTTACCTGTGTGAAGCGTGAAGGACGAGGAGCCAGACGAACCCCCACACCTGCGGACCACCCATGGCCTCCCACCTGAACTCGCTGCGGCGCGTCTGAGCCCAGCGAGGTCAAGCAGCCGCTTCATACCTGCAGACAGAGACCACACCTTCACACCTGAGAACCAGCCGGGGTTAGTTTACCTGGAGTCCCTCAGGGAGGGGGTCTTTGTTCGTTTGGGTGTTTCCACTCTGATATGATGTTAACACACACACACACACACACACACACACACACACACACACAGCTCTTTATCAGGGATTCTATTGATGAAGAATCAGGAGAAAGATTCATTCAAACACCTTCAACGTGACCTTTACCCTTTTGGCTCCGACATGCAGCTGGAAGTGAAGGAGGAGGAAGAAGAAGAAGAGGAGGAGAAACCCTGGTGTAAAGTAGACCACCTCCCATGGGGCCCTGACACCCGAGGGCCCAGAGTTTCCCAGGTCACACGTTTTCATCGGAACATGAGAAACGCTGTGAAAGACGAGTTCCTGTGAGTCAACGCAGAATATTACAATCAGTTCACATCCACTGACACACATTCTGCTGCTGCTCCACCTTCCTCCACACGCAGACCACGCCCCCACAAAACTCTATTCTTTATATATATATTTATAAATATACATATTAATTACATGCAGACGTGTAAATATATAAATAAGATAGATTCATAGTTGATTTAATAAAAGAACAAGTTAGAGACCTGTTCTATAGGAAAGGTTCTTCAGTCACGTCTGTGGTGATCTTGTCCCCAATAGAATGGTAGGGGAAACACTGTATATATATATATAACATAACATAACATAACATATCATGAACAAGCTGAGCTTTTACCCTCATTATTCTTACTTTTCTTCGATTCTTTACGCATTCAGAGATCATTCTAAATGGCAGTAATGAATTTGTAAATACAGTGACGTTTATAATTGTGTCTCACTTGTCAAATAAAAAGCTCCCTCCATGTTGTAATACCTCCCGTCCAGCAGGAGGCACCGCACGGATTATCTGCACCTTGTTATAGCTGAGCGTCTCTCCCTCTCTCTCTCTCTCTCCCTCTCTCTCTCTCTCCCTCTCTCTCCCTCTCTCTCGGTGTGAGGTGAAAGGTCAGACAGCAGCAGGCAGGATGACAACGTTACGACCCTTCACCTGCGACGATTTGTTTAAATTCAACAACATGTGAGTGAAGAACCCGACGTTTTTTGTGTTGAACGTTCATTCCGTCTTGCAGCCGGATGTGTGATGTTTATGTGGCGTAGAGACTTCCGGTGTGGTTGAGCTCAGGCTGCGAGATCACGGTCCGTTGTGTTGATGGACAGAACCTTCATTATGAAACCGTTCAATTCAGCGATTTCGAAAGTGTTGACGGAAATGAAGAGTTTTCCAGCATCGTTTAATGAAAGAGTTAGCATCACTGCTTCTTTGTTGAGATATCGGCTCATGTGTAATCAACTAGAAATGAATTGTTTCGCGTAACATCTAGTAATTTGCCTCGCTAGTGAGCTAGCTACAACAAGCTAACAACGCTCTGCATCAGTCCAAAATATGTTCCTACTCATTCGATCAGCGTCGGACCGAGACGCCGAATCTCATCACAACTGCTAACGGGGGCAAACAATGGGATGTTAAGGTTGAAATGAATATCTAAAATTGTTATGGAGGCTAAACTGAGCCATGATATGACGTCAACAAGCTAAGATGATCCTTTACTAAGCCCCATAATAAGATATTATACCTCAGAATCACCGAAAGAGAAACCCCACTAGATATTGACATTGTATGTATGCATCTGTTAAACACACTGGTGAGGATTAATATAAACTTTTATACATTCGCATCGCAACGATACTTGGTATTTACAGAGAATAACATGTGTGTAAGCCCCGCCCCTTTGTTGTGAATAACTTTGCTCTCTGGACAGAAAGTGATGTTTCGTCTGTTTGTTCAACAGAAACTTGGATCCTCTGACAGAGACTGTATCCTTCCTGTCCAGCAGGGCGTGGCCTCGTTTATGAGTTCCTGTGATGAGTGGTTGTTTGAATGTAAAAACAGAAAGTTGACAGATCAGATCCTGGTCTTTATGCCGCTGCTTTCTTCATACGTGTGACCTCATGACCTCTGGTGGTTTCCTGAACCCCTCCATCAGTATGGAATCCCGTTCTACCTGCAGTACCTGGCTCACTGGCCGGAGTACTTCATCGTCGCCGAGGCTCCTGGTGGTGAACTGATGGGCTACAGTAAGTTCACCGGCTCACACACTGATCTTATTGATTTGTAGACTTTACTTTCAAGTTGTTACAAATGATGTCATCAGTTTACTGAGCACCTGAGCCCACAGCTGATCTGCGATCTGTGTGTGTTGCAGTCATGGGGAAGGCGGAGGGATCTGTGGCGCGAGAGGAGTGGCACGGCCACGTCACCGCTCTGTCCGTGGCTCCGGAGTTCAGACGACTCGGCCTCGCGGCCAAACTCATGGAGATGCTGGAGGAGATCTCAGAGAGGTCGGTGCACCCGTGTCAAACATACGGCCCACGGGCCGAAACCGCCTCGCCATAGGCTCCAATCCGGCCCGGCGGTCTTTTATGGCTTTGTAGTTGTCTGGGAAATCATTTGGTTCATAAAAGATCCACATAATAAGTGATTTTTCATGTAAACATGAGGAGGTACAGTAAGTGGTAGAGTGGGCGTGATCCTGAGCAGCTTGTATCAGGTTGGTTTGACTGTGTTGTCGTCGTCCTGCAGGAAAGGTGGATTCTTTGTGGATCTCTTCGTGCGCGTCTCAAACCAAGTGGCAGTGAACATGTACAAACGTCTGGGCTACAGCGTGTACAGGACGGTGATCGAGTATTACTCAGCCAGCAACGCGGAACCTGACGAGGACGCGTACGGTGAGACGAGTTCAGCCGACACCTGCCGCTCCTCACGACCTGTGTGAAAACACTGACACCTGATGTTCATGTCTCCGCAGACATGAGGAAAGCTCTGTCCAGAGACACGGACAAGAAGTCCATCATCCCGCTGCCACATCCCGTCAGACCAGAGGACATCGAATAACAGTAGGGCGTGGCTCTCTGACGCTGGGCTCCGCCCATCATCACACATCGCGCTCTGTTCCGCTGTACATAGTTCAACAGTCAGAGAGCCACCGCCTGTACAATCTCATTTTATAACTTCCTGTACATTTTTAAATGAGCTTTAAAAGAACTAAGAAGCCGTTTCAGATGATGATGAAGAGTTTAATGAGGCAAGTGAAACAAAACATGGTCGAACAATAAAGACTGAAAAAACTCACGGTAGAAAAATGAATGAGAGGAGAATCTAATCTTTATCATCTCCGCTGCTCCTGCTCTCCGTCTCCATCTTCTCTCCATCCTGCTGCTTCTCCTCCACCTTCTTCTTCTGCTGCTCCTCCTCTTCACTGTCGCTCTCGCTGCTGCTGCTGCTGCTGCTGCTGCTGCTGCTGTCATCGTCTCGGTCATCGTATGAGTTTTCCGGTTGGGTTTCAGTCTTTGTGTTTTGACCGTTCTGCTGCTGACCCTCAGGAGGAGTTTCAGGTTCCTCGGAGGACCCCTGTGGTGAAGTGGTGGTGTTTTCGGTCTCTGGATCTTTCTCTGTAACCGGAGCCGCCGCCTCTTCTTCCTCCTTCTCCTCCTCCTCCTCCCCCTCCTTCTCCTCCTCCTCCTCCTCCCCCTCCTTCTCCTCCCCCTCCCCCTCCTCCTCCCCCTCCTTCTCCTCGCTTTCCCCCTGCTGCCTCTTCCACATCTTGGCCATGGCGAGCAGCTTGAGGTTGGGTTGGTTGGCGGCGTCCTCTGGAAAGATGTAGTCGTAGTATTCCTCCCAACCTGCGTCCGACTGGAGGGAATTGAGGGGAAAAGGTCAGTGACGGTGGACGGGTCCTCAGCCAGAGCAAATCCTCAGGCCACAGAAGAAAAGTCAAAGACAACGGATCTGAATGAACGTCCAGTTCTTACCCCGTCCTCGGCCGTCAGCTTCCTCCTCTTCTTCACCTTCTCGGGCAGCAGCTTCCTGACTCTCTCTCTGGTGTCGTCGGAGCCGAACTCCTTCTCGAAGTCCTTCCAGGACTCCAGCAGCATCAGTCGCTCCTCCTTCTCCTCGCAGCTCCTCAGGCCCTTGTTGGCCTCCTCGTAGATCTGCCGGCACTTCTGCAGCCGCTCGGCGCCGTCGACCGACAGCTCGAACTTGGCGTAGCTGATCCAAACCTGCGGGAGGGAACCGAAAGGATCTGACTCTGGGGGAGAGCTGGTGACGATGTCGCATATCTGCTTCAACCACAGGATTCATTTTATGAGATCACAGCTGAAGCGCAGCGCTCACCTTAACGTGCTGGGTGCGCTGCAGCAACCGTTTGTAAAGGTTCCTTGTGTTTCCAAACTCCTCCTGCTCGATCTCAAAGTCGATGTAGGACTTCCAAAGAACCTGGGAACGATAACGGACAGAAAAACCTTGAGATGAAACGAAAGAGCGAAACAAACGCGTCTGAATATTCATAAAAGCCTCGTTTCCACCAACTCTTCAGCTGTAAAAGCAAGGTTCCGCCTTCAGGTAAATGAGAAAAAGGGGGCTGTAGTTTACTGTTTGTGCCGAGCAGATGAGTGACATCGTTACCTCTGGCATGTCGAGCCTGGGTTGTCCGATGGCGAGTTCGAAGATGGCGCGGGCTCTGTCCACGTCTCCCAGGATGGTCTCCAGCTCGGCGAACTTGATCCAGGTGGTGCAGTTTTCAGGACTGAACTCCAGATATTTCTCGTAGAGTTTCCTGCAGCGGTCGAACTCGCGCAGCTGCAGCTCCAGCTCGATGTAGCCCTTCAGCAGCTTGGTCTTCGGACACTTACCGATGGCTGTGCCCTGAAAAGAGAGAAGAGGGCGGAGTGGAAATCACAGGACCGGTCCGTGTGCAAAGATTCCTCACATTCATTTTTCTCACGTCTAAGACTCAGAGTTAAAACCAGATTCGGTGTCCGCTGCAGAACCTCACCATGATCTTTCTTGCTCCCTGCAGGTTCTTCTGTCGGATCTCAAACTGAGCGTGAAGCAGCCAGATCTTAGCAAACGTGAACTGCAGCACGACAAAAAGATGATGTCATCAAGTAGCATTTGACTTTTTCATCTGTGATGGGCTTTCCAACGACATCATTATAAATTACCTTTTTATGTGGGATTAGATCCAGACAGGCCTGGTAAACCTGCCTCGTTCTCTCTGGGTCCTGAAAAGGAAAACACAGTAACCAGTCTGAGATCTTCATTAAGGGCTTTTACAACGGGGCAGAACAGAAAGATGTTATTTTCTACCATTGGTTATATCTGAGTGTGGACCCACCTTGACCTCCAGCTCCTCATACAGGGCGTAATTGATCCACAGGTAGATGTATCGTCTCCAGTGTCTCTTCTCCTGGATGGGCGGGATGTTGGCGATGGCTCGCTCATAAACCTCCCTCACCGTGTCGGGGTCGGCGTCGCTCTCCACCAGGCGCAGGTAGTCGAACCAGGCGTCGTAGTTGTGAGGGTTCGCCTGGAAACAGACAGACCTTCAGCTCTTGTGGACACGATAGTTTTGTCAGAGCATCATCTGTTTGTTGGAGTTCACCGACTGTACTTCACGCTGCAGAATACCTTGACTTCCTCCTCGTACTGGAACCTTCGCTTACTGACGATGACGTCCTCGATTCCTCTGCGGTCTCCGAACTTCTTCTCAAACATGGTGTAGTTTTTGAAGAGCTCCTGCGCCTGGTGTTTGGGGATTCTGTCCAAAGCATATTTATATATCACCCGAACACGTTCAAACTGCAAGAGAAGAGACAAGGGGTCAACGGGTTTGCTTTTGGTTTGATTGGAGACATTTTCTTTCCGGATGCTGCGTCACACAAACCTCTTTCTGCGTCTCTTCGAATCGAGCAAAGGCCACAAAGAGGTTTTCATCCACGTATTCTTCTCCGAAGAACTCCACCGCCCTCTCGTACACCTTCCTGCTGTGAGCGTTGTAGCCGTGCTTCTCCTCAAAGCGAGCGTACTTGATCCAGTTCTTCACTTCAGGGTGAACGATCACAAGTGCAGCGGCGTTAAGGCAAACACACCCTCACCCCGGTGCTGTTGATTGAAATGTTTAGTTGTATTCTTCTCCAATAGACTGCCCTGAGACCTGTCAGCAATAAACCCCCTGTTTTTATTCAGCAGCAGCACAGTTGTTCGACTTTGTAAAGGATATATCGCTCATAAATGGTGCGAGCTTTGTCCGCCTCCTTGTAGCGAAGCTCAAAGTTAATGTAGGAGTGCCAGGCCTGTTCGTCAGGCTCCCACTCCATCCAGCGCTCAAACGCCTGCCTGCAGCCAGCTACGTTCCCCAGCATCTCCTCCATGTACGTGTACTTGTACCTTCAGAAGAGACAGAGAGTCACCACCAGCGCAAAGCATGGAAACAGACGGAGAAGGCTCGGCTGGTTAGCACATCAGGATCATACCAGAACTGGTTGACTCGCGGCAGTATGGTGACGGCTCTGTCCCAGATGTTGCGGGAGTGGTTCACCTGCCGATTCTTCATCTCCATCTCGGCGTACTTCAGCCACAGCGCGATGTTGCGGTGGTCTACGTCCAGCGCTCGCTCGTAAATGGAGCGAGCCCTGAAACATAAGAGGAGCGCGTTCACATCAGCGAGGAACGGGCAGAATACGACTCCGTCCTGGTTTTCAATACGACGGTAAAGAAGTAAATACCTCTGGACCTCTTTCAGACTTTCCTCCCATTGTGCGTATTTGATCCAGTTACTGATGACGGTGCGATTCTTTCTGATGTTGTCCTCAAACGCCTGCGAGGAGAGAAGAGATGATCATTAGAAAATGACAGAGTTCTGCATCACGTCTTTCTCCGGGTGAGAGCACTGACCTTCCTCTTCCTCAGTTTGTAGTCGTTCAGCTCCTCCTCATCAGTGATCTTCTGCTTTGGAGGTGGAGGCAGAAGCTCGAGCTCTCGCTCCTTAGCTTCTCTCAGGAGCTGCTCGGCTGTGATCTGAACCTCGGCCGGAGCTTTATTCTTCACCTGAAACAAGAGACGAGGACGTCGGGTGAAGAACGTTGACGTGTTGATCAGATTTAAAGGTGCAGTGTGTCAAATGTGGTGACCTCTAGAGGTGAAGTGTCATGTTGTATCACCTCACCCTCACTCTCTGTCGACTTCAGTTGTTATTAAAGTTCAAAACATATTTAGAACATGCACTCTGGGCTACTGTAAGAACATGGTGGCCACCGTAGAGGACCCGCCCTTCATGTAAACATGTTAATTGGACTCATTTAAGGATAATGGATAAACATTATAAATCTAGAAAATGACAAATTCGTGAAAATGTCAATGACATGTAATTGTTTTGTAATATGTGTGGACATTTTACACACTGCACCTTTAAGTCGAGTCATTCACACATGAATCATTGTACTTATTGAATTCTAAGTTTGAATGAAAACACAAAGAAGACATTTATCCATCATGTCACAGTTTGCTCCTTCAAACTTTACCGCGGTCTGTTAGCATTAGCTTAGCCGAAGTTAGCTCATAGCAGCGCTCTCTTCTTCCGTCTTGTTGTTCTTTTATTTACCTTCGCCACCTTCGGGATCCGCTGTTTTCCCGCCGCGGTGGACGCCATCTTGACGACTGGTTCAACGGGGACAGAATATGAAAAACACGCACAAAAGATCCGGTAACAGTCGCTGTTTCGAGTGTTTCCACGGCGGAAACGTTTCAACGTTCACCACCACCAGCGATGGCCGCCATTGCACCCGGAAACTCTCGCGAGAACATCCGGTGCAGGGAGCCGGGCGGCGTTCCCTCACTATGGCAACGGAGTTAGTGTTTGTTAGCCTGTTAGCTTGTTAGCTGGGGCTCCTCTCCTCACAGGAAACAACACTTTAAAGTGTACCGCCGCTTCTCGTGGACGCGTAACTGGATCAAAGGACATTTACGCGTCTCTGCTTTACATCAGAGACGCGGGAACACGAGAGTCCAGTTCACACAGAAGCGTGTGCACGAACACTGAACAACCCGATAGCAGACACCTGTGTTATTACAACTTCATCTCCACAGAAGTCAAGTGTTCCTCGGACCGAGGATGAGGAGGATCAGCTCTGACAGCGGCCGCGAGGAGCTGAATGTGACCGTGAGAGCGACAGAGTCCGCGGACGCTCGAGGGATCGAGCGGCTGATGAGGCCCGGTTCTCCCTCCGTGTTCGGAAGAGTCAGCGTTCTTCAGCTTCTGTGAGAAACATCTCTTGATTTATTTATCCTTCCCCATCACGCGTCTCTGCACTCATCTTTAATGCGCATGCTCCGTTCACTCTGGAACCAATATCCATCTATTGATATTTCATATTCATAACACTTCCTGTTTTCTGCTCCAATTTGCATGTTTATTTTAGATTTCATTTATTTACATAAAATTCCTTTAGAAACCCTCTACGATATAATATAATATGATATAATATATATAATATATAACAATCAACAAATATTAACGCAAAGAGAAAAACAAAGTTTGAAATCGGAAATTATTGAGGACGAAGCCCTTCCGGTTCCGATGGCCACGCCCACTGAGATTGACTTTCCCGCGCACCTGGACGACCCGATGAAGCGGGTGATTTGGGCCTGAGCGAACAACAGACGGTGGTTCGAGAGCAGAGTGGAGGAGTCGATTCAAGAGGTTTGAACTGTGGTGGAAGTGGGTTTAGTGGTTTTAGTGGGTTCCTGCTTCAGGTGGAGGATCCGTGTTGGAGGATCCGTGTTGGAGGATCCGTGTTGGAGGATCCGTGTTGGAGGATCCGTGTTGGAGGATCCGTGTTGGAGGATCCGTGTTGGAGGATCCGTGTTGGAGGATCCGTGTTGGAGGATCCGTGTTGGAGGATCCGTGTTGGAGGATCCATGTTGGTTTGTTTGAAAACAATGAAAAAGTCTTGATTTCCTGTTTGAAAGCTGCGTCTGACAGATTTGTATCTTTGAAGCTGTTTGTTGTGAAGTTCTGTTTGTTTGTACTCGACCTCCTGGTTGGAGTCCGGCTCTTTAGCGCCTCTGCTCTGCGCCCGGCCTCCAGGGAGAGGGCCAACCTGGCCGTGAGCGTGGCCACGGAGCAGGACGACATCGTGGGCCACGCCTCCTTCCTGGATCACCCTGTGGGCGAGGTGGTGGATCCGGTTCTGTGGGAACGTTTCCTGCACCAACACTTCAGCATGGGAACCTGCACGGTGAGGGATGCGAACCAATGACCTGCTGCTGTGGGATGGGAAGTGTTTGTTACCCTGTGTAGATCAGGGGCGTCGAACCAACGGCCTGCGGTTCACTGGAGGGTCTAATCCCGCCGGTGAGATGGAACGTGTACAAATGATATCCTTCATTTCTGCTGTAAAACAAAAGGAAAGGAGTTGTTCATAGTTTTTATTGTGTAATATTTCACTGGCCCCGCCCCCTGAACCAAACTATGGAAGGTAAAACATACAGGTGCAGCTGAGGCTCCAGTCCCGCCCACAGGAGGACTTCACAAAGATGACAGAAGAGGTTGATGTTGCTTTATCCACCTGCACTTACTCTGCTGGGACACTAGAGGGAGCCTGTGTTTTATTGATCTGCAGCTGTTTCTGTCTCCTGGATGATATTGATTTGAATGTTTACTCAGAGATGCAGATCACATGAGTTGATGAAATAGTTTGAAGTGTTTTTTCTTTAAATCTCTTCCACAGCCTCTGAACACGCTCTTCCTCCACCTCTTCGTGGCTCAGCAGAACTTTGCCCGAGGAATCATCAGAGAGATGATCAGGTCTGAACTGGACCTCGTCCATTTCATCTCCACACTTCACCTACAGGCGTCAGTCTCATCTGAACGTGTTCGTTTCAACACGTGTACACATGTGTTTATTTGAACACGTGTACAGATGTGTTTATTTGAACACGTGTACAGATGTGTTTATTTGAACACGTGTACAGATGTGTTTATTTGAACATGTGTACAGATGTGTGTTTATTTGAACATGTGTACAGATGTGTGTTTATTTGCACACGTGTACAGATGTGTGTTTATTTGAACACGTGTACAGATGTGTGTTTATTTGAACACGTGTATAGATGTGTGTTTATTTGAACTCGTGTACAGATGTGTGTTGATTTGCACACGTGTACAGATGTGTTGATTTGTACACGCGTGTTGATTTGAACACGTGTTTGCTGAGCTCCAGTGTGCTGCCC